>MU742238.1:16186-27357 GCA_026770625.1 Nicotiana glauca
CTAGGTTACTAGGTCTCACGAGTCATGAGCAGGTTTAGTAGAGTCTCGCGGATCGGTATGGAGACGTCTGTATTTATCCTTGAGAGGCTACAGAACCTTTAGGAAAACTTCACTTTCTTGGAATTCTTATCGTGCGTACTTGATTCAGCTTGAGATATAACTCTTGAAATTCCTTCCACGTGTCGGTATGCGCACGTGAGCGCTCAGTATTGTATGTGCCTTGATGGCTTGTAATTCCCCGATCAAGGGGTGAGATGTGATCACGTGAGTTTGATGTTGGGCTAGTCTGGAGGACTTGAGGCCGAATCTTTGCCTATGTCTTGGGCACTGAGGTGCTGATTGTGTGAGCAAGTGTTCTGAACTTATATGTTCGATATTGTCCCTATTAGCCGGAATGGCGGTTGGATATCTATGTAATGAGTATGTTAGTGCTGCGAGATGTATCTATGTGACTCGGTAGTGTCAAAGAAGTCTACTGGATAGTAGGTGAACTGTTAAGTGTTCGATTCCTATTGTGATTCGATGTGTTGCCCGAGTTATGGGCGCGTGAAGAATATTTTTGTATCTCCTAGTTGGAAGTTAAGCACATTACGTGTGGCGGTATAAGTTCAGACTCAGAAAGACTAAATGGCTGTGTTATATGTATGACGGTGGAAGGCGTGCTGAAATACTAAATTGAGGCGAAGCAGGTGGGTTATCTCCTGTGGAGTATTCTTAAAGGGTGCGATTCTTATGTATATTGTTAGAAGATCTCATGTGTAATTGAAAGGTACGTTTTGTAATTTGAAAATTTGGGTCACTTCGAGTGGACTCAGCTGATGTGGGGATGAATGCGAGGTTTGTAGAGGATTTCAGTATCCGAGGATCTGTGTTTTCATAAACTAGTAGATGATTTGAGTTTAATCTCGCTATAATATTGTGGCATCATTAGAGTAAAAGTATTATGGGTTATTAAATGTGTCTTGATAGATGGCTTCGAGCCAAGTTGGGGAGGTTGCTGTTGATTAGCTGATTGCACGGTTATGTGCTATGTTGTTTACGTTTCGAGGTATGCTGGCGGATCAGTCCTGGTTGTAGAAAATGAGCCGAGGATGGAACGGGTGAAGCAAAATTTTGATAAAGGTTATATGGTGGTTCGTAGATGTGAGGAAATAATAGGATGTCTTGAGTTGTTGTTGATAAAGAATGCTCAGTGTATAGAATAGGAAGATGTTCGTTTGTATTGGAATGAGATCATATCCTACGGTGTCAGAGTGCTAATAAGGCACGAGTGGTTCAGCTCGTTAAGTAAGATAATGTATAGTTGTGTAAGAGTGAATGGCTCCCGAGAATGGTTTTATTGAGTCCAAGATTTGGCATGTAATAATCATGTGTCTTAAGGTTGGGTATATGGCTAGGGACTGTGTTTTCGTTAAAAAAGATCAAGACTCGTGGAATTTTATGTTAATTATCGGATTATATGTATCAGTATCTGGAAAGTAATGGTAACGAGTTTCATATTCGTAGGAAGTTCTTCGGGGTAAAGTACTCTGGAATGTGGTATTTCTGGGAACGATTGAGAGAGTAATCAGTGGCCATGGGTCTTAGACAGTATGGTCTTATGTGCGAGTCTCGTGTGGTAAGCCTGGATTGAGTCATTGTGATGCTACAGCGAGGGAGAAATATCAAGTGGATGACGAACAAAAAGATAAATTTGATAGACGGAATAGCTTGATAATAGACCGAATCGGCATGGTGGCGGTATGATTAATTCTTTGTATGTGTTTGAGTTAATGAGCTTTTACAGGCGTTTGGCAGCAATACTCTTTGTGAGCATGTGATTTTTGCCCTATATATAAATTATTCCTAAAATCAAACAAAATAATTTTTCTTTCATTATTTTACAATTTTGTGAATTTTGTGTTATTTCTATTAATTGTGTGCATTTTATTTGTGCATTCTTATTCATATAAAAAATACAAAAAATACATTTGCATTCCGGATTTAATTTCATATTTTAGGATTAATTAGGGGTTAATTTGTTTTAGAACAAAATATGAAGAAAATAACAAAAATAGTTCACTTTTGTATTTTTAATTGTTTAATTGTGAATTCGTCACGAAATAGACTTTAAAAATTTTTAGGAATTAATTAGCTTAGTGTTGGAAATAAATTAGGTCTTTAATTTCATTTTAATTTTGTATTTTTAATAAAATCAGAAAAATACAAAAATACAAATTGAAATACATTACTAAATAACAAAAGGAGAAAAAGAAAACAAAATGAAAAAGAAAAAACAAAGAAGGAAAAACCTAAATTGGGCCGTCTGTAATAAACCTTGCTTAGCCAAAAAAATTACCCGCCCCAATCCATAGCCCAATCTCCCAACACCTGGTCCAACCCCCCTCCCCCTTCTAAAAACGGCACCGTTTAGGGCCTAATCAATCCTAGTCGTCTAGGTTGAGTTGATCAACGGCTGGGAACTAACCAAAAAGTGATATATAAGTGTCTGATACCCTAGTCCCCCCATTCTGTCTCTCTCAGAGCACCCTTATTATACAGCAACACCCTCCGCCGTGCTCCGCCGACGGGAATCGCCTCACGACGGCGGCCGATGACCTTTTCCACCCAAAATTATAACCCTATCTGCACTCGCCCTCCTCTTTCCATATCTAGTATCTATTCTCTTCGAATCATGGCCAAACTTGTCAAATATCAAATCAAAGATTTTTCGTCCACCACACAACGTTCTCCGATCAACCCCAAAATTACACCGTTGATCCCCCTCAGTCTCCTCATCTCAAATATCCAACTCTTTTCTTTCGGATCTTGCCGGAGCTCGTCGAATCTTCGTTGGAAGTTTTCCGGCCAAAATGCTAAAGTGTCTAAACCCACCCAAAATCACACCCCATAGTCCCCTGAACTCCCTCAACCGGAATCTCATGCCAGAATCTTTCAAATCTTAAAGGAACTGTGCGAATTGCAAATCTAGGGTTCATTAGCTTCGAGTCTGTCCTGAAATTCATGATTCAGTGAGTCTTCTCTTCTCCTTCTTTTTTTATTATTATTATTTGAGTGTCGTTTAATTTACTTCATGATTTCTAATTGATAATCTAGTTTTACATTAATCTGATTCTGTTTTTAACTTGGTTCAATATTTGTTTTCTGTCTGCGTGTAATTGTTTTTTTATTCTAATTTTGTTCGATTTGTTTAAACTCTTAGTATGTTAGGTAAATTCTCCTGATACATGTTCATTGCTATTATATGTTTTAGTCAGTCCTGTTTAGGTATTGTTTGATTCTTGTTTTGTTAAGTGTTTAATTTCGATTAGTTTTAATCAAATTCAGTCTAGTTTGGTTAGTCAGTAATTGCTATTGGTAATCCATTAGTTCATTTAGTTATTAGCTTAATTGGTTGGTTATAGCTGATAGAGTTAAATAGTATTAGTAATTTCAAGGAGGTCTTCAGGGGTGTTTTGGGTAGTTGATAATAGGATAGAATGTTGTGGCTAATACTAGAACCTTCTAGAATAGGTATTTAGTTGTAATTTCAGGGAAGTTAGTAGGTTTACTTGGGTCACAAGTCATAAGTAAATAAAATAGGGACTAAAAGGTAAACATAAAATCTGAGGGCTGCCCTTATTTTACCTATAAAAGGGCATGCCTTTGCCTTCATTAACAAGTTTTTGGAGCTCACAAATTCCCCCGAAATAGTCTGTACCATTTCCAGATCTGCAATTTTGAATTCAAAATTCAAAACACCCCAGATTTTAGTTCATCCTAATAGAAAATAAAAATACAAAAAAAAAAAAACAGAAATTGCAAAAAGTCAAAAACTGTTCCATTGATCACTTTGGCTTGATTTCAAGTTGGAGTGATTGATTTTAGTCTTTTGGTTCAATATTTGTTGTTTGAGATTCAGAAAACTTACCGCATTTGAATTTGTGTCAATTTTGGTGTTTTTGATCTATCCTGGTTGATTTTGGCTTGTTTGAGTCCTATTTTGGTCCAATCTGGTTCATCTTCATTGAAACTAGTTGATGTTTGGTTGGAGTGTCAATTTCTGGGTCAAAATTGAGTTCAAAGTCACTGTTAGTTGTTGAATATTGCTATTGAGCCACTGTGTACTGCTGCTGACATTTCCTTCATCTTACTTTGATCTACATCCCAGGTACATGTTCTGAATCTCGACGTCATGTAGAAGTTCAACTAAAATGAAATGAAATGGAAACACTATTTCGTTAGAGGCTTCATCTGTTGCAGCATTTTCATTATAATTGTTTGTAATGACTGGGCTTGTAATTAGGACTGTTATGTTAAGTAATTTAGACTGGTTGAACTTTAATTTGTAATGGTTTGTGCTGATGAACTGTTAAATGTTGAGTGTGTTCGTGTAGGTTTGTGCTGATGAATTGTTAAGTGTTAAATCTGTTCATGTATCTAGCGATGTGTAAGAGTTTTTAGTAGTCAAGTGTTAGTCGTAACAAAATTTGCTAAATTCCTGTTAGATCTAGTTGCTTACCAGTTGAATGTTTCACAAATTCATTTAATAAGTGATTCAGAGGTGAGAAGAACCTTAGGTAATTTTCATTTTTGAATCTATGACAAAAAACATTGGCTTGAACTGTTTTGGGTTGATTTGGGTTACAGTAATACAAAAGCATCAATTGGCCATTTGAGTTTACATTGTTAATGTGTGTTGTGATTAGTAAGCATGTATAAGTTTGCTATTTTAGATACTGGAGTTGAACTGAATTTTGGCACGTTCATTCTCAAAGAATAAAACCACAAGCTTAGTCAAGTAAAATTCTGAAATTGTCTTTAGGCATTCCTCAAGTGTGCCTTCGAATTTTGAATTACATGATCGACCTCCTGGCAGTTTTAGGCATCAATCAACAAATATAAGTGTGCATGCCATTGAACTCCAATTTTTAATTAGACTCATTCTGGGTTCATGTTAAAGGCTCAGCACGTAACTACCTTTTTGAAGTAAGATTGGGGCTGGAAACCATTTTGGGCCCAGCACCAAACGATTTTGCCTTTTCATTCAGGCTTGAACGCATGTTGCTTGCCAGGCGGGTCGAAACCTCTTTATTTGCCCGAGTTTGAAGACTATAATTGTTGAGGGACTTTACCAACGTTGATCATTTAAGTGATACCAATTAGTTAGGGCCCTCTTTATTTATTTCTTTAGAGACAAATAAATAGAAAAATCATAGTCAATTTAGGATTGGCCTTTAAATAAAAATGACGAGATGAGCCTCGCTAAGCAATACACATAAATTGTGGGGCCCTCGATAAATGTTATACTAAAATATTTGGCATTCGGGATGGGCCGTCTAGTGAATTTCACGGCCTTCGCCAAAGATAATAACACGTTAGTCATTTTAGGCGCGTCTTTTAATCTTACCTTCTTAAATACGAGCGCACATTTATGTGACCCAAATACAAATCTCAACGAAGTCGAAATGTGTTGACAACCATGGGTGCACTGGTGCGACGTAGTTCAAAATGCATTTTCACGACGTTGCAATTCTTATAAAAAATAAAAAAAATAAAAGCGGGTTACTAATAGAAGGCACATAAGTTATAACATGTCTTGAAATCAGATCAATTTAAATACAGCAGTTGAGAAACCGTGCTAGAACCATGGAACCCGGGAATGCCTAACACCTTCTCCCGGGTTAACAGAATTCCTTACTCTGATTTCTGGTTCGCGAACTCTTAACAGAGTCATAATTTCCTCGGTTCAGGATTCAACCCGTGACTTGGGACACCATTAATCTCCCAAGTGGCGACTCTAAAGTTTAATAATAAATCTTGTTCCGATTGTCCTTTAAGTGGAAAAGCTCCTTTACGCCCTTGCGGAGTGTAGGTAAAAAAGAGGTGTGACAGCTCTGGCGACTCTGCTGGGGAGGCAAACCCAGAACTTCGGTTCAGGGTTTAAGAATTCGAGCTTAGAATAATTGTTGTGTTTGGCTTTATCTGATTTTCCTACATGTTCCATGCCTAATGTGCAAAATGTGCTTTTTACCGCTTTGATATTATTTGAACTATATATATAAACTCTGCCGAAACCCTTCTCTTCTCACCTCCGGGGATGTGCTTACTGGTTGAGGCTCCCTATTTTATTAGTGTCATACCTTGAAATAAGAAAGAGGTCGGACAAGTTACTAAGCCGGACGATCCTGGGGGTCCCCAGTACGTAGCCTCCTCCTCGACTCGAGCTGTCCGCTCGGGTACATAGTCTAGAACAAACACCCAGGTTTTGAGCCTAGAACAACTTGACTCCATGCCGGATCCCTAGTAGGAGCGCTTATCTGCATCACATGCATATGACTTAGGGCACTCAACACAGGGGTTGGGTCCGTCTAGGACAGGTAACCAGATATGAAAAGACCACCATAATGCATTTTACGTGTTGCATTTATTTATCTCGGACTCGCGCGCTGACCGGCTTGAATATTTGGGAAAAAGGAAAATAAATAATAGCGTAGAGAGTTAATTACATTATTTAGCAGAAACCAATATCCAAGTAGTGTTGAAACTCTGCCGGATTTTTGAGAAAATAAGAAAAGTGTTCGGTGTCAATGGAAAAGGAAAGAAAAAATATTTTTTATCTTAAATAATTCATTTTATGTGCCAATTGAGAAGCAAAACAAAGAGTTTTAGACACGGTTTGCGTCATTTGCCAGTGAAGTAAAAACGAAAGGATTTTATTTTCAAGTTGTTGGAAAGAAAATACAAAAGAAGTTTTGATTTCGAAAATAGCTACTTTATTTGCCCGAACTACGCAGGTTTGATTCTCACCGGGTGTGAGATACGTAGGCAACCCTCGACTGGTCCAACCATCCCTTTTCAAAAAAAAAAACAATACCCAAAAATGTTAAAATTTTCATTTTTTCATAAATAAATCAGGTGATGCCGTTTTTGTCAAAAATAGCTGAATGTTCCCAAAGGGACGACGGAAGGCTGTTTTTGTGGGAACAACCGCATTTGGTCATTTGTTAAAGATTTTTGCCGGTGAGCCAATGCAACCTTAAAATCTTCACCCGAAGTGTTGAAATGCCGTATTTGCAAAACCGGGTTTGTTTTTGAAATTAGGAATTTGAAGGAAAAATAGTGTTATTTTTGCTTTTAGGTCCAAATAAGTGTTTAAATCACCTTAAATATTGTGCAGGATGAGCACGACTCAAAATGAACCTTTCTCAACCATGCATAAAATCCCTTTGGAGTTACGTCTGTGGTGGAAAGATTTAGGAGGCAAAGGGCAAGATGAAGACAAGAAATATTTGAAAGGGCTTACCGATTTTGCTAGAGATTGTGCCTTGGGGAGATATTATCAGAGCACTAATGACGTGTTGGGACCTGGCACACAACGTGTTCCATTTTTCAGACTTTTAGCTTACCCCGACATTAGAGGAAATAGCGAGCTACATCGGGAAAGATGAGGTTACTTTAAAAGACAAATACTTAGTGGCCCCGAGAACTGTAGCCGTGCATAGATTTTTAGACTCTCTGAAGATACATAGGACGATTCACAACACAGATCTGGCAAATGGCTTTTGCACCCCACACTTCATATACCATAGATATGGCAACATTGGGGGGTTCAATAACCAGGAAAGCAAGATATGTAGTAATGGAAACCGCCAAAAATGGGAGGAGCATAGGCGTGTCGCTTTTATGGTGGTTTTTCTGGGGCTTGTGGTATTTCCAAGGAAAGATGGAAACATTGACATAAAAATAGCCGGGGTCGTCAGTACTCTAATAACTCTAGCCAAAAGCACTCTCGCACCTATGATATTGGCCGAAATCTTCCGCGCTCTTACAACCTGCAAAGCCGGTGGAAATTTCTTTGAGGGGTGCAATATACTTCTGCAAATGTGGTTGACCGAGCATATGTGCCATCGTCCTCAATTCTTGAGTTATGTTTCTTCAGAGAAAACATGCATAGAAGAGTTTTATACGAGGATTAAAGGGGTCCATCTACCTGAACGATTCACGGGTTGGATGACATATTTTTGGTCCCTCACCACTAGTCAAATAGAGTGGATGCTTGGATGGTTGCCTATTGATGAAATCATATATATGCCAGTAGCAAGGCCGCATTTCCTCCTAATGGGTCTCAAGAGCCTTCAGCCTTATGCCCCGTATCGGGTTTTAAGGCAGCTCGGAAGGTGCCAGATAGTGTCGAAAGATGGCGACCTTAGTGCTCAGGTAGTTGAGATTAGCCCTGACGGATAGTTTCCTGAAGCAAGAGTCCGCCAGATCTGGAATGAATGACAATACTTAAAAGCAGATACTTACGTGCAGGATCGGGCCAAAGGCGAAGTGTCGCCGGGATACCTTGCTTGGTATAGGAGAGAATATAAGCATGAGAGACCAGCTAAAAGACCTCACATCCAGGAGTTTACCGAAGCATTGCAAGAACAGTGGGCCTGGTTAGCCAAAGAAAATGAATACAGAGCCAAAATAGGAGAATTGGAAAAGCGGGTCCAAGACCTTAAGTTTGAAAATAGCGTGCAAGCTGCGGCCGACGAGGGTGAGAAAAAGAGATTGGCTAAGGAGAACGATGACTTACGAGCCCAAATCCAAAAACTGAAAATGGTGGCCGAAAATCCTGTCAGGAGTGCCAAAGACGCAAAACTTATAGAAAGCCTAAGGCAAAGAGTGGATGACTACAGTTTTGACCTCAACAAAGCGGAAAGAGAATTAGCCGGGGTTCGAAAATAGTTGGCTAAAAACGCAGAAGAACAAGCCTGCATGGTTAAGCAGTTAAGAGAAGAATATGATAATGAGGTCGCAGGATTAAAGAAAAAGGTCATCACCGCAGAAAACAAAATGATCAAACAGGCAAAAGAGTTCAAGGTTGAAAGGGAGCACTGTTATACAACATTAGCACAATTAGAAATGGACCTGCAACAACTCTAGGAGAGAAATCAGTAGACTTTGGAGAAAAGGGCCGAACAAATAGGGCGGCTGCTTCAGGAAAAAGGCATAACTAGAGAAAAAATCCTAGCTATTGCTCATTACATCACCAGGAAATGCCAAATGTGCGAGAACATGACTCAGACTACCTTTTTTGCCTCAGTGATGATGTTTGTGAAATAGATAATGAGTGACCTGGACAGACTCCAAGGGGAACTTGCATATAGGCCCGCCGCGAGACCGAACGATGTCCCGCGGGCACCAGGAGCTTTAATGTATTCATGATTGTCATTAGAGTCTGTATTTTCTTTCACTAGAGTTTGTCAGTTATCTGAGTCTGTACTTTATTTTCAAGTCTGTCTGCACTTTCATTTTAAAGTAGAATAATTGTTGATGGAGTTCATATCCCGTCTTGTCATTTAGAGTCTGTTAGTTGTCTTCATACGTCAGTCTTGAGTCCTTGTAATTGAAATGCTTGATATTAGTAAAATTGAAAATTCCAAAAACATTTTTGTTTCTATTTTACATTTATTGCATTTGATCTGATTCAGGCATGGTCACGATGCATAGGCGATCTCCATAGGATCCGACCATAGCCATATGAAAAGGGAAAATACAGTGAGAATAAAAAGCCAAAATGAAAAGAAGAGTGGAGCGATAAAATAAAAACGGGAGAGAAAAAGAGAAACAAAAGAGAAGGGAAAATCCG
This sequence comes from Nicotiana glauca, assembly GCA_026770625.1. Classification (NCBI taxonomy): domain Eukaryota; kingdom Viridiplantae; phylum Streptophyta; class Magnoliopsida; order Solanales; family Solanaceae; genus Nicotiana; species Nicotiana glauca. The sequence continues at coordinate 25,806 of MU742238.1, forward strand.
CAACAAAGAAAAAATGGCAAAATAAAAAGAAACAAGGCAAGAATAAAAGAAAGACGTCACAGTCAAGAATAAATAAAGTCGGGATGACACAAGCGGTCGAGCAAATGCATGCTAGAAACCATTAACTGCCTAGGTGCATTCATGCATCAAATGTGCGGTTATCTATATGTTAATGCCCTAACCACTAACAACGTTGTTGTTGATGATGAGTTCAGACAGGTGGTTCAGTTGACTGGCATTCTGGCAACCCACCCATAAAATACCCGCTCTAAAGATAAGTCAAAAATGGTCAACCAAGAGTTAGTAGCAAGCATTGTCAACCCATCTAGGGAGGAAGAAGTTGTGGATGTCAACGTCATGAAAGAGGAGATGTATAAATTGAAGCAACAGATGGCCGAAATGTACCAGGCTTGGGAAAAGATACACCCACTACCAGCTTATCCTGCTAACCCTGCCTACATCCCACCATTAGCTCAGCCACAAGATCCTCTTACAGTGAACTCCTCTCCGGCCTACCCCACCTATCAGCAATACTACGCTACTACTTCCCAAACACCACCACCTCCGCTACCCAAACAAATCCCATGTCCTCCACCTCCAACCACTCCTGTGTTTGTGGCTCCTCCGACCGCCACATTACGGAGAACTTCTGGTGAACCCCTGTTCCAAACCCAGGAAACCCATTATTACCCACCTGAGCCCACTTTCAAACCTCTCGAACCATACTCCTATACTCCCCACCTTGATGTCTCAGCTGAAGAAGAAAAGCCTCCCAAAAACCCTGAGAAGGAGGAAATGATATGCAAAGTGAAAAGCTTGGAACAATCATTCCGAAACATGCAGGGTCTAGGAGGACATGTGAGTGTCGCTTACAAAGACTTTTGCTTGTTTCCTGACATTCAATTGGTTGCGGGATTCAAGTTACCAAAGTTTGATCTGTATGACGGACATGGTGACCCAGTGGCCCACTTGTGGGGATTTTGCAGCAAGATGAGAGGCGCTGGGGAAGGGATGAGTTATTAATGGCATACTTTAGTCAAAGTCTCAGTGGTGCTGCTTTGGAATGGTACACGCAGCAAGATCATGCTCGATGGTACACATGGGATGATTTGGCCCAAGCATTCGCAAGCCATTTTCAGTACAATTTAGAGATCGTCCCGGACCGACTGTCGTTGACCAAAATTGAGAAGAAGCCAGGGGAAAGATTCAGAGAGTACGATTTTTGGTGGAGAGAACAAGCCGCCAGAGTTGATCCTCCAATGAAGGAAGGCGAGATGGTCGATTATTTTCTGCAGGCTTTAGAGCCTACTTATTATGGTCATCTGGTGTCAGCAGTTGGGAAATTTTTTAATGAGGTAGTGAAAATGGGAAGTATGGTGGAAGAGGGTCTCAAGACTAACAAAATTATGAGCTATTCGGCGATTAAAGCAACTACCCAGACCATCCAAAGTGGCACTGGAGGGGCGCTGGGAAAGAAGAAAAAGGAAGATGTTACAGTAGTAGAATCAAGAGCTTGGTCCAGGGGTCCATCACCATATTACCACCAACCACG
>MU742238.1:28762-106816 GCA_026770625.1 Nicotiana glauca
CGCCCAAATATACCCTCAACCTCAGGCACCATGGCATGGACCCACCCCACAAAATACTTACCACACTCAAAATGCCTACCCACCTCCGAGAGCCTACAAAAACCCCACTGGACCTGGTTTTCGACCCAACCTTGCTTCCAAGAATGACAGGCTACAGAAGAAGAAAACTTTCACACCATTGGGAGAATCTTACACCAGCTTATACCATAGATTGAGACAATTGGGCATGTTAAGTCCGTTTGAACCCAAAATACCAAATCCACCCCCAAGGAACCTGGACCATTCGGTGAATTGCGAGTATTGCTCGGATGCCCCGGGGCATGATACAGAGAAATGCTGGCATTTGAAAACGGCCATCTAGGAGCTCATTGATACCCGCCGAATTGAGGTGTAGGCTCCAAAGATGCCTAACATCACTCAAAATCCATTACCAACCCATCATGAGACTCATATGATCGAGTTAGTGCAAAAGGGGGAGTGCAAGAAGCCTTCAAAAACTATAATGATGATTAGGGCCAGTGAGAACAGAGCAAGTGAGAAATTAATCAGTGGGAAGGCATTGGTCACAGTAGAACAGACAGTCAACAAACCAGCGATGGCAGTAAAATAAGAACCAGTAAAAGTACCAGGAGCAGTTGTCAAGCCCGTTGTGATTGTAAAGGGCGCTCGCGTAGAGCCGGTTATCATCAAACTGATGACTCAGTCACCAGTGATCAGTGAAAAGGACGTCCCATGGAACTATGGCCGAGTGACTGTGACGTATAAAGGGAAGGAAGTTAAAGAAGAAGTTTATGAAACCCATGGACTGACTAGTTCAGGGAGATGCTTTGCCCCTGAAGAGTTGAGAAAGGTTAAAGCAAACAAAGACAATCCAGCATCAGTAAAAAGGGCCGTAACTGAAGAAGAGGCTGAAAAATTCTTAAAGAAGATGAAGGCGCAAGATTATTCCATTGTAAAATAGTTGAGGAAAACCCCGGCGCAGATTTCATTATTGTCTCTATTGATTCATTCGGACGAGCATCACCTGGCGTTGATGAAGATTCTAAATGAAGCCCATGTTCCGGATAAGATCTCTGTAAATCATCTGGAGAAAATAGCGAACAAGATTTTCGAGGTCAACAGGGTAACATTTTCTGATGATGAGTTGCCTTTGGAGGGTACTGAGCATAATAGGGTACTTTACCTCACAGTGAAGTGTGAAGACTCTGTGGTTACTCGAGTGTTGATTGACAACGGGTCCAATGCTAACATTTGCCCTCTCTGCACCTTGGAAAAGTTAAAAGTGGACAGTGAGAGAATCCACAAGAATAGCATCTGCGTGCGAGGATTTGATGGAGGAGGAAAGGACACGGTTGGGGACATCGTGTTAGAACTGACAATAGGACCAGTTGAATTCACAATGGAGTTGCAAGTGCTCGACGTGGCTGTTTCTTACAATCTCTTATTGGGTCGGCCCTGGATTCATGCCGCAAAAGCTGTGCTATCTACCTTGCATCAGATGGTCAAATTCGAATGGGATCGGCAGGAAATCATGGTGCATGGAGAGGATAGTTCGTGTAATACCATTATGGCTTTCGATGAAGCTGAGGACGAAAAAGTTCTAAGGTTTTACCAAGTCTTGGACACAGTATCAGTTGCCAAAATTTCGGAAGGAGAGTGTATTCCTAGGCCCAGAGTAGCTACTGCATCTGTCATGGTGGCGTCAGAAATAATAAAGAATGGATTCTTACCTGGAAAAGGCTTGGGTGCCTCGTTACAGGGTATCATACAGCTGGTATCTCTTCCTGGAAACCTGGATACTTTTGATTTAGGCTTTAAACCCACTACTGCTGACATAAGGCGAGCTAGAAGATGAAAAAGAGAGCATGGACCCTTCCAAAACTCATACCCCGCCTATCTTGTTCCTTTGTCTGGCCTGGTACTAAGAGGCGCTCAGTAACAGAAATGCTTCATTCTGTGATGATGGAACCCGACAAGGAGCTGATGAAAATGTTTGAAAAGCTATTTGATGAGGTAAATTTGTTGGAGGCAGGCGAAGGTCCAAGCAAAGCAGATGTGCAGTTTGTGGGACCCCATGCAAAGCTTAATAATTGGGAAGCTACTCCTCTTCCTACCCGGAGGGAGTCGTGGTAGTTAGTTTTTGTTTTCCTTTCAGTTTAATTTGGATTATTTCCATAGTTTTAATTCGGATTCTATGTTCCGTCCGTTTGGATGAGTTAAACCTTGTTATCTTACAATTTTAATGAAATGCAATTTCCTTCCTTTTTCATTCCAAATAGCCTTTATTTTGTCTTTCTTTTCTTTCTTGTACAGTCCCTTTTATGCTGGTATCACTGATGTGTCATGCATGAGGAGTCTTTGGCCTAGTCTTGATTACCAATCTAACTCCAAATTAATAATACAAGAAATTGAGTGTGATGACGAGGAAGAATATGATGATGAGGAAGCCTTTGAAGAAATCGGTAAAGAATTAAGCCAATTTGAGGAAAAACCCAAACCTAATCTGAATGACACAGAGGCAATAAATTCAGGGGATCAGGAGAATGTTCAGGAAACAAAAATAAGTGTCCATTTATAGCCCCCGCTTAAAGAAGAGATAATCAAAGCGCTGCTTGAGTACAAAGACATTTTTGCGTGGTCATAAGACGATATGCCGGGTTTAAGTACTGATTTGGTGGTCCACAAATTACCCACAGACCCAACATGCCCTCCTGTCAAGCAAAAGTTGAGGAAATTTAAAACAGATATCAGTGTGAAAATCAAAGAAGAGGTCACCAAGCAGTTTAATGAGAAGGTCATCCGGGTCACTCGGTATCCCACCTGGTTAGCTAATGTTATGCCTGTACCAAAGAAGGATGGAAAGATCAGAGTGTGCGTTGATTACCGTGATCTTAATAAGGCGAGTCTAAAAGACAACTTGCCACTGTTAAACATCCATATATTGATTGACAATTGTGCCAAACATGAGATTGGTTCCTTCGTGGATTGTTATGCGGGCTATCACAAGATTTTGATGAATGAGGAAGATGCGGAAAAGACAGCATTCATCACGCCTTAGGGGACGTATTGTTATAGGGTTATGACATTTGTGTTGAAGAACACAGGGGAAACATATATGAGGGCAATGACCACCATGTTCCATGATATGATACATCGGGAAATTGAGGTCTATGTAGACGACGTGATCATAAAGTCAAGGAAGCAATGTGACCATGTTAAAGACCTGAGGAAGTTTTCCAGAGGCTCCGCAGGTACAACATCAAACTTAATCCAGTGAAGTGTGCATTTGGAGTCCCGTCGGGGAAGTTGTTGGGGTTCGTGGTAAGTCGACGCGGTATCGAGTTAGACCCGTCCAAGATCAAAGCCATTCAGGAGTTACCACCGCCAAAAAGCAAGAAAGAGGTGATGAGTTTGCTCGGTTGGTTGAATTACATCAGCAGGTTCATCGCCCAGCTCACAACAACTTGCGAGCCTATATTTAAGCTGCTAAAGAAAGATGCTGCAGTCAGATGGACGGATGGATGTCAGGAAGCATTTGACAAGATTAAGGAGTATTTGGCCAGCCCACCTGTGTTGCTTCCGCCAGAGCCGGGAAGACCCTTGATCCTCTATCTGACAATTTTGGATAACTCTTTTGGCTGTGTACTGGGACAGCATGACATCACAGGAAAGAAAGAGTAGGCGATTTACTACCTCAGCAAGAAGTTCACATCTTATGAGGTAAAGTACACTCAGCTTGAGAGGACATGTTGTGCTTTAACCTGGGTAGCGCAGAAATTGAAACATTACTTGTCATCATATACCACCTATCTCATCTCGTGGTTGGATCCATTGAAGTACATTTTTCAGAAACCCATGCCCACAGGGAGGCTCGCGAAGTGGCAAATCTTGCTTACGGAATTTAATATTATCTACGTGACCCGGACCGAAATGAAGGCACAAGCGGTGGCTGATCATCTAGCCGAGAACCCAGTTGATGATGAGTATGAACCTCTGAAGACATATTTCCCTGATGAGGAGACAATGCATGTCGAGGAATTAAAACAAGTCGAAAAGCCAGGGTGGAAGTTGTTCTTTGATGGGTCTGCCAATACCAAAGGCGTCGGGATATGAGCGGTACTTATTTCTGAGACAGGACAACACTACCCTGTTACAGCTCAACTTCATTTCTACTACACAATAATATGGCTGAATACGAGGCATGTATCTTAGGTATGAGGTTGGCTATAGACATGGGTGGCTAGGAGATCTTGGTCATGGGCGACTCTGATCTTTTGGTGCATCAGATTCAGGGAGAATGGGAGACACGAGGCTTAAAGCTCATACCATACCCGCAGTGTTTGCATGACTTTGTCAACAGTTTCAGTCGATAGACTTCAGGCATATCCCAAGGATTCATAATGAAGTTGCCGACGCTTTGGCCACTTTGGCATAGATGTTGCATCATCCAGATAAGGCCTATGTGGACCCATTACAGATTCAGGTCCGAGATCAGCATGCTTATTGTAACATGGTGGAGGAAGAGCTTGATGGTGAGCCATGGTTTCATGATATCAAAGAATACCTCAGGATGGGAGTATATCCGGCACAGGCCACAGAGGATCAAAATAGAGCCATTAGATGCTTAGCGAGCGAATGTTTCTTCAGTGGAGGAGTGTTGTACAAAAGAACTCCAGATCTTGGTTTATTGATGTGCATGGATGCTAAACAGGCTACAACTATCATGACTGAGGTACATGCGGGAGTCTGTGGACCTCATATGAGTGGATATGTATTGGCCAAGAAGATTCTTCGAGAAGGATATTATTGGCTTACTATGGAATGGGATTGTATCAGTTTCGTGTGCAAGTGTCATCAATGCCAGGTACATGGAGATTTGATTCACTCTCCACCATCTGAATTGCACATAATGTCGGCACCATGGCCCTTCGTTGCTTGGGGAATGGATGTAATTGGGTCGATTGAGCCAGCGGCGTCAAATGGGCACAGGTTTATTCTGGTAGCCATTGATTATTTCACTAAGTGGGTTGAGGCAAGAACTTTCAAATTAGTGACCAAGAAGGCAGTGGTCGATTTTGTGCATTCGAATATCATTTGTCGATTCGAAATCCCGAAGGTAATTATCACAGATAATGGTGCCAATCTCAACCGCCACCTGATGGCAGAGACGTGTCAACAGTTTAAGATCACGTACCGCAATTCCACCCCATATCGCCCTAAGGCGAATGGAGCGGTCGAAGCAGCTAACAAGAACATCAAGAAGATACTTCGGAAAATGGTGGAAGGGTCCAGGCAATGGCATGAGAAGTTGCCTTTCGCTCTGTTAGGCTATTGCACTACTGTTTGCACTTTAGTAGGGGAGACTCCTTATTCATTGGTATACGGTACGAAAGCAATAATACCTACATACGTTGAAATACCATCCCTTCGAATTATTGCCGAGGCGGAAATTGACGATGTCGAATGGCTCAAGGTCCGCTTGGAGCAACTGAGCTTGATTGATGAAAAGAGATTGGCAGAAGTATGTCACGGACAGTTGTACCAACAGAGAATTGAAAGAGCATATAACAAGAAAGTGCGTCCGCGGAAGTTTGAAGTAGGGCAATTGGTGTTGAGGCGTATCTTACCTCATTGGGCCGAAGCAAAAGGAAAGTTCGCCCCCAACTGGCAGGGACCATTTGTTGTAACCAGAGTGTTGTCCAATGGTGCATTATATTTGACAGATGTGGAAGGAAAATGTGTAGAAATGACTATCAACTCCGATGCAGTCAAGCGATACTATGTATGATTTCTTTGTCTAATCGTACTTAATTGTATTTGTCATGTTTTGACATTGAAATGACGAAGGCATTCTGTTCTGCTATCCAAATACTTTATCCTTTGTTATCCCTTTAAGCCTTATTCTATTTTATTTCTTACGCCTCTATCGGAATCAATAATAAAACTCGTGGGCCCGAGCGGGAAAGTAAGTGTTGAAATAAGAGAAAAGCAGTGAAAAAGAAAATGAAGAGAAAAGGAAAAGAAGAAGAAGGGAAAAGAAAAAAAAGAGAAAAGAAAAGGAAAAAAAGAGAAAAGAAAAGAAAAGAAAAGAAGAGAAAAGAAAAGAAAAGAAAAAGAAGAGAAAAGAAAAGAAAAGAAAAGAAAAGAGAAAAAGAAGAGAAAAGAAAAAAGAAAAAGAAAAAAAATATATATAGAAAAGAAAAGAAATGAAAATAAGGAAAAGGGAAAGTGGAAGAAAGGAAAGATCGTAACAACGAAGTAATTTTATGCCGTGAACTACGTTTGACTTGATCCCGAAAGGGTACGTAGGCAGCCTCTCTCTGGGGTTTAGTCACACCGAATAAAAGTCCAAAGATCCCCAAGAAAGAAACTGGGACAAAAGTTGTGATTGTTGTAAGAAAGGTTGATTCCGAAAGTTGTAATGTTAAACCCATAGTTGAATTATTTTGAACCTCTATACCATTCTTTCTAAACCCCATCCAAAAGCATGCATTACGGTCCAAAGAAAGACCTTCCAATCAATCTTCAAGAAATGCCAATGCGAGCAGGTAAAGTTATTCATGTTGGGGGTAACACTCTGGTACCAGAGGAGAAATGGCGGAAATGAGAGAGTCTTATTGGTGAAAACCCTCACGGGCACCATAAGGCGACGTGAGTTGAGGTAAATAAAAAATGAAAGAGTCTTATTGGTGAAAACCCTCACGGGCACCGTAAGGCGACGGGAGCTGAGAGAAATAAAAAATGAGAGAGTCTTATTGGTAAAAACCCTCATGGGCACCGTAAGGCGAGTGTGAGGTTCTTTAATGGGCAAGTGAAACAAGTCTTTGGTTTAAAGGTGCTCGAAACATGGCAAGACGAGTGAGGTTTGGGTTTTAGCGAAAGTCAGGTTATGAAAGTCTTGAATAGCAAATGTGGCAACTGGAAGCTGATGGGTTGGATAGACTAGGCTGGTTAATCCAAATGCATGGCATGGTACCAGCCGTTCCATCAGATAAGTTCTATCCTCTTCTTTTCATTACAAATCATCCGTTTTCGGAGTCTTTCTATCATAGATCTTCGAGGTCATTGCATTTCATCTTCTTGAGGTCCGTCTGTAAAATTTTTCAGTATCAGTGCTGTTCAAAAACAAAAAGGAAGGATATCAAGGCTAACTACTAGCTTCCCAGTTGTACAACGCAACAGGGCCAGAATATATCAAAGATGCCAACAGAAAAGTAAGACATGAAAGACCACTGGAAGTTCCATCGGTGGGTTAATCAGATAGTTATGGGGAAGAAGCAAAGTTTCAAATAAAAGGGTCAGAAACACAAACACAACTATACGGGGGTTTAAAGTCAGTCAAAAAGTCGAGGCGTTTCAAGGAAAGTCCAAGGAAACAAGTTGGAACAGAGCTGGAAGCAGGAGCATACCCAACAAGAATGCCAGCAACTAACCACCACTTTATATTAACAAATCTATTTTGATTGAAACAGGGGCAGAAAATTTTCTTTGTTCTTCTATTTTGTTGAAGTCAGGCGCCCACCTGGAGAACAAGGGAATACATTTCAAGTTCAGCAATCAGGCACCCACCTGGAGAACAAGGGAATACATTTCAAGTTCAGCAATCAGGCACCCACCTGGAGAATAAGGGAAGCACAATTCAAAATTTTAGCTTTTACTTTTAATATCTGATAACATGATGTGCCTAGTCGTCAAACTGGAGCAGGAAATTTTCTTCGTTTGTCTATTCTATTGCAGTCAGGAGCCCACCTGGAGAACAAGGGAATACTTTTCAAATTTAGCAATCAGGCGCCCACCTGGAGAACAAGGGAATACTTTTCAAGCATTGCAGTTAGGCGCCCACCTAGAGAACAAGGGAATACTTTTCCAGCATTGCAAGCAGGCGCCCACCTGGAAAACAAGGGAAAACATTCCAAGTTCAGCAATCAGGCACCCACCTGAAGAACAAGGGAATACATTTCAAGTTTCAGCAATCAGGCGCCCACCTGGAAAACAAGGAAAGTACAATTCAAATTTTTGCTTTTGATTTTTGATATTGGATAACATGATGAGCCCAGTCACCAAACTGGGGCAGAAATTTCCTTTGTTTGTTTATTTTGTTGCAGTCAGGAGCCTACCTGGAGAACAAGGGAATACTTTTCAAACGTCAGCAATCAAGAGCCCGCCTGGAGAATAGAGGCATATAGTTCAAATTTCAGCAGTGAAGCATCACTCGGAGGAATGGCAAAACATCGCCAATCATAATGCAAGGAAACAACAAGGATTCCATCGGAAGAATATATGTTCAAGGCAACAGAAGAGCAAGTTTGAAGACATAGATAGGACCTTTTTGTAATTCATAGATCATAGCCTAGGCTAGCTTCTTTTTATTTTGACACGGTATAATAAGGAGGTCAGCGAGCAGTAGCAATAGCAACAGTAGTGAAATCACAGCTCCTGGTAGTCCCAGCTACCAAACCTTCCCGAACTACACTGACCTGATTCCTTTTTAGCCAAGGATATGTAGGCAACCTCTGAAGCAGGGTGCGGTGAAACTTTTAAAAAATGCTTTATACGGAATATTCAAATGGGAGAAAATCGCCCGTATTGGCTCACTTATCTTTGCCCGAGAACTCTGCGTGTTCCCGAGCAAAGAAGGACATTTGTGAGCACGTGATTTTTGCCCTATATATGAGTTATTCCCAAAATTTCAAACAAAATAATTTTTCTTTCATTATTTTACAATTTTGTAAATTTTGTTTTATTTTAGTTAATTGTGTGCATTTTATTTTTGCATTTTTATTCATATAAAAAATACAAAAAATACATTTGCATTCAGTATTTAATTTCATATTTTAGGATTAATTAGGGGTTAATTTGTTTTAGAACAAAATATGATAAAAATAACAAAAATAGTTCACTTTTGTATTTTTAATTGTTTAATTGTGAATTCGTTACGAAATAGACTTTAAACAATTTTAGGAATTAATTAGCTTAGTGTTGGAAATAAATTAGGTCTTTATTTTTATTTTTATTTTGCATTTTTTATAAAATCAGAAAAATACGAAAATACAAATTGGAATACATTGCTAAATAAGAAAAGGAGAAAAAGAAAAAAAAGAAAAAAGAGAAAACAAAGAAGGAAAAAACCTAAATTGGGCCGTCTGTAATAAACCTTGCTTAGCCCAAACAATTACCCGCCCCAATCCATAGCACAATCTCCCAACACCCGGTCCAGCCCCCCTTTCTAAAAACGGCACCGTTTAGGGCCTAATCAATCCCGACCGTCTAGTTTGAGTTGATCAATGGCTGGAAACTAACCAAAAAGTGATACATAAGTGTCTGATACCCTGGCCCCCCCATTTAGACTCTCTCAGAGCACCCCTATTATACGCCACCACCCTCTGCCATGCTTCGCCGCCGGGAATCGCCTAACAGCGGCGGCCGGTGACCTTTTCCGCCCAAAATTACACCCCTATCTCCCCTCGCCCTCCTCTTTCCATATCTAGTATCTATTCTCTTCGAATCATGGCCAAACTTGCCAAATATTAAATCAAAGATTTTTCGGGCACCACACAACGTTCTCCGATCAACCCCAAAATTACACCGTTGATCCCCCTCAGTCTCCTCATCTCAGATATCCAACTCTTTTCTTTTGAATCTTGCCAGAGCTCGTCGAATCTTCGTTGGAAGTTTTCCGGCCAAAATTCTAAAGTGTGTAAACCCACCTAAAATCACACCCCATAGTCCCCTGAACTCCCTCAACCGGAATCTCATACCAGAATCTTTCAAATCTTAAAGTAACTGGGCGAATTGCAAATCTAGGGTTCATGAGCTTCAAGTTTGTCCTGAAAGTCATGATTCAGTGAGTCTTCTCTTATCCTTCTTTTATTATTATTATTATTATTATTATTATTATTATTATTATTTGAGTGTCATTTAATTTGCTTCATGATTTCTAATTAATAATCTAGTTTTACATTAATCTGATTCTGTTTTTAACTTGGTTCAATATTTGTTTTCCGTCTGCCTGTAATTGTTTTTTATTATAATTTTGTTCGATTTTTTTAAACTTTGTTTTAGTATGTTAGGTAAATTCTCTTGATACATGTTCATTGCTATTATATGTTTTAGTCAATCCTGTTTAGGTATTGTTTGATTCTTGTTTCGTTAAGAGTTTAATTTCGATTAGTTTTAATTAAATTCAGTCTAGTTTGGTTAGTCAGTAATTGCTATTGGTAATCCATTAGTTCATTTAGTTATTAGCTTAATTGGTTGGTTATAGCTGATAGAGTTTAATAGTATTAGTAATTTGAAGGAGGTCTTTATGGGTGTTTTGGGTAGTTGATAATATGATAGAATGTTGTGGCTAATACTAGAACCTTCTAGAATAGGTATTTAGTTGTAATTTTAGGGAAGTTAGTAGGTTTACTTGGGTCACAAGTCAGAAAATAAAGGACTGAATAAGTAAATAAAATAGAGACTAAAGGGTAAACACAAAATCTGAGGGCTGCCCTTATTTTACCTATAAAAGGGCATGCCCTTGCCTTCATTAACAAGTTTTTGGAGATCACAAATTCCCCCAAAATAGTCTCTACCATTTCCAGATCTGCAATTTTTAATTCAAAATTCAAAACACCCCATATTTTAGTTCATCCTAATAGAAAACAAAAATACAAAAAACAGAAATTGCAAAAAGTCAAAAACTGTTCCATTGATCACTTTGGATTGATTTCAAGTTGCAGTGATTGATTTTAGTCTTTTGGTTCAACATTTGCTGTTTGAGATTCAAAAAACTTACCGCATTTGAATTTGAGTTAATTTTGGTGTGTTTGAGCTATACTGATTGATTTTGCTTTGTTCGAGGCCTATTTTGGTCCAATCTGGTTCATCTTCATTGAAACTAGTTGCTGTTTGGTTGGAGTGTCAACTTGTGGGTCAAAATTCAGTTCAAAGTCACTGTTAGTTATTGAATATTGCTATTGAGCCACTGTGTACTGCTTTTGACATTTCCTTTATCTTACTTTGATCTACATCCCAGGTGCATGTTATGAATCTCGACGTCATGTAGAAGTTCAACTGAAATGAAATGAAATGGAAACACAATTTCGTTAGAAGCTTCATCTGTTGCAGCATTTTCATTATAATTTTTTGTAATGACTGGGCTTGTAATTGGGACTGTTATGTTAAGTAATTTAGACTGGTTGAACTTTAATTTGTAATGGTTTGTGCTGATGAACAGTTAAATGTTGAGTGTGTTCGTGTAGGTTTGTGCTGATGAAATGTTAAGTGTTAAATGTGTTAATGTATCTAGCGATGTGTAAGAGTTTTTAGTAGTCAAGTATTAGTCGTAACAAAATTTGCTAAATTCCTGTTAGATCTAGTTGCTTACCAGTTGAATGTTTCACAAATTCATTTAATAAGTGATTCAGAGGTGAAAAGAACCTTAGGTAATTTTCATTTTTCAATCTATGACAAAAAACATTGGCGTGAACTGTTTTGGATTGATTTGGGTTCCAGTAATACGAAAGCATCATTTGGTCATTTGAGTTTGCATCGTTAATGTGTGTTGTGATTGGTAAGCGTGTATAAGTTTGCTATTTTAGATAGTGGAGTTGAACTGAATTTTGGCACGTTCATTCTCAAAGAATAAAATCACAAGCTTAGCCAAGTAAAATTCTAAAATTTTCTTTAGGCATTCCTCAGGTGCCTTCGAATTTTGAATTACATGATCGACCTCCTGGCAGTTTTAGGCATCAATCAACAAATATAAGTGTGCATGCCATTGAACTCAAAATTTTAATTAGACTGATTCTGGGTTCATGTTAAAGGCTCAGCACGTAACTGCCTCCTTTGAAGTAAGATTGGGGCCTGAAACCATTTTGGGCCCAGCACCAAACGACTTTGCCTTTTCATTCAGGCGTGAACGCAGGTTGCTTGCCAGGCGGGTCGAAACCTCTTTATTGGGCCGAGTTTGAAGACTATAATTCTTGAGAGACTTTACCAATGTTGATCATTTAAGTGATACCAATTAGTTAGGGCCCTCTTTCTTTATTTCTTTAGAGACAAATAAATAGAAAAATCATAGTCAATTTTGGATTGGCCTTTAAATAAAAATGACGAGATGAGCCTCGCTAAGCAATACACATAAATTGCGGGGCCCTCGATAAATGTTATACTAAAATATTTAGCATTCGGGATGGGCCATCTAGTGAATTTCACGGCCTTCCCCAAAGAAAATAACACGTTAGTCATTTTAGTCGCGTTTTTTAATCTTACTTTCTTAAATACGGGTGCACATTTATGTGACCCAAATCCAAATCTCAACGAAGTTGAAATGTGTTGACAACCATGGGTGCACTGGTGCGACGTGGTTCGAAACGCATTTTCACGACGTTGCAATTCTTATAAAAAATAAAAAAAATAAAAGCGGGTGACTAATAGAAGGAACATAAGTTAGAACATGTCTTGAAATTAGATCAAATCAAATACAACAGTTGAGCAACCGTGCTAGAACCACGGAACTCGGGAATACCTAACACCTTCTCCCGGGTTAGCAGAATTCCTTACTTGGATTTCTGGTTCGCGGACTGTTAACAGAGTCATAATTTCCTCGGTTCGGGATTCAATCGGTGACTTGGGACACCATTAATCTCCCAAGTGGCGACTCTGAAGGTTAATTATAAATCTCATTCCGATTGTCCTTTAAGTGGAAAAACTCCTTTACGCCCTTGCGGAGGTATGACACTCTTGGGTTTTGACTGCTTGCTCAGTTTGGTTTAGACAGAAGGATTCAGTCCTGGCAGTTTAGCTTGTACAAATGGAGTTGGCAGAGATGTTCTTGTTGGGTTTTACCATGGTTTGAAGATGAGTATATTTTCTATGGGTATGCGAAGCATCGAGTGTGTAGTGATTTTTCTTCTAAATGGGATCAATGAAAGTTCTTGACTAGTTGAGTGCGTTGATATTTGCGGCGCGGAAGGGGGATAAAAGTTCTCATGTTACCCTTGGAGGGTATGGTATATGCAGTGTGTTAGAGAGGACCGAGACTGGCGTGTGCGAGGTTTCAGTTTAGTTCTGAAAAGAAGTTCATAAAATTTTGAGGCAATGGGTAGCCTCAGGTAATCAAGGAAATGGTACTGCTAATTGGAAGTGGTTTGACGAGAGTATATGTCTCGAAAGAAGGGTAATGTGATTAGAATGATGATACTTCGGTAGTATTGCGGCACTTTCTTGCTAGATTGACTGCTGATATCTAAGTGTGTTTGATGGCACAGGAGAATTTTAGAATATCCTCGAACAATGACTGGGTACTCGAGGTGTAATATGTATTTATACTGTAGAATTTGGGATCAGGCATAGTAATTTGTGTGCTATGTGGATCTGGAGACTGGGAGTTCTCATGTTCAGGCTATGTAGTGGTTGTGGATAGTGTGTATTGGTACCGTTAGCAGCTATTAGGATTGGAGGCCCGAGTGGATCCTTCTTTGTTGGTATGTTAGATTTTGTATATGATGTTCAGCTGTAGACTGGTTATCGCAATGTGGGTTATTCTAGACTATTGTGCTATGGGCTATGACGAAAAATGCCACCGATTGCATGGAGAGGTGCATCGGATTATGTTATAGCAGAATGGTTGGTATTCCAAAGATCAGCGGACGGCTAGGAAGGATTGCCTTCCTTAATTGGGTCTTTGTGACGGATGTCAGTATAAAGGTTTCTACCATTGATTTAGTTCTGGCATTGAAGGACTTTTTCGGATGCGTTCCTTATGGCCGGGCATGTCGTCGGGCGAGATTGTGGATTTTAGCATTTATTTGGCACCGGGCACCATATCGTACGGCTCTGGTAAGAGTTATAAAAAGTGGAAGGAGCAGCTTCAGGCTTTTTGGTATTGAGTTCATTGGCAGGCCGATGTGGCTACGTATTCAGATTGAGATGGCTTGGTTGGCCCCGATATATATTGTTGAGGGATAGGTTGAATCTATCGTTATTGAGTTTGTTAGTGATCTGGGGAGATCTATGAGTTGCTTGTTCGGTGCTGTGAGGCGTTATGATTTTTGGACTGTGGGCACATATAGTGCGGTGCTATCGAGATTCATAGTGGAAGTTGAGGGGGAAGGACCTCAGCTGTGTTTGAGTTTTGTAGCTTACAACGCTATAAGTAGATATCATTATGCACTCAGTATGCTTACGACCGATGCTCCGTATTTTGTTATAATGAGAAAATTTGGCTCGATGTGCATCTCCCTATATGAGATATTTGTGTGGATCGGGTGGCACGCCGCCATGGGTATGTTATCTGGGTCAGATTGCATGCCGCAACGAATAGTTTTCCATATGTTACTTGGTATGTCTTGCTTACTTGTTTCTGAGGAAAGTCTGTATTTGGTGTTGCTCGACAAATGGCACATCGGTTTTGTCCTTTCAGGATCGTGTGGTGTATATTACTTTCTTCACCATGGGTATAATGATTTGTTTGGGTTCCAGATATCAATCGTGCGTGGTTGTCAATTTCGAGTATAGCGACTTGAGGTGCTTCATGTGTAATAGTGTTTGGATAAGATCGCGCATTGTAGTGAGGCTACGTGGAGATTAGACCCTTCGGGGTAGATTCAGGTATTCTATTTCTATGATGTGGGATGGGGTTCCAGCCTTGTGTTGTGATGGTACCGAGGAGTTTGACTTACAGCTCTTTTGTTTGAGCCATTTGTCATGACTTGAGTATGTTCAGACCGCCCACCATTGGCGCGTGGATTATGCAAGTTGTGGCTTAGGCCTATGATGAGGTGTCATATCACCAGAGTGGTACATTGAATTCGAGGTGATCGTTGGAGTCATTAATGAAAGCGAACATATGTGATTTCAGCTGATTAAAGGGTTTATATCAAGGTTTGGCCCAGAAATCTGTTGTGGCATTAGTCAACAGGGAAGTGGCATTATGTATGGGTGACCTGAGGAATGGTTACGGTTTATTACGTGTTTTATTTATCGTTGGCAGTATATGAAAGTGTTGGAATAAGACTTTAGCTAATAAGAGGTTCCTATCGGTAATTGAGTGTTGTGGGCAACTGCTGTGAATAGTGACTATCATTTCGAGGGTTGGATTGTGTGATATATTGTATGATTTCACCTGAGGTTACAGGTGTGGGTTACTACAGCTGGTTCAGGTTTATTTTGGGTATGATTTCGGAAAGTGCAATGTGGTTCTACGGTTTATGGTCTAGATGGGCTGTGAAATTTCAGCTGTGTTGTATTATCGGACCTATGTAAGATAGGGTGACGAGGGATCACCCTGGGTATATGCTTGGTAAGGTCATTCAGCTATTCGTTGGCTTCTAGGACAACTCTGGGTATGCTCGAGGACGAGCGTTTGTTTAAGTTGGGGAGGATGTGATGACTTGACCCGTCGTCTCATGTGTTGTCGATTCGTTTCCCCCATTTTATGTTTCTTCATGTTTCGTTATTGGTATGTGCTGTGTTAGAGTTGATTTGGATTGGTTTTGATAAAAAATGAGACACTTAGTCTCTTTAAGGAAATCTTAAGTTGGAAAAGTCAACCGAATGTTTACTATTGAGTTATAGGGCTCGGATGTGAATTTCGGTGATTCGGTTAGCTTTGGGGGTTGATTTGTGACTCAGGAGTGCGATCGGAATTGGATTTGGAGGTCCGGTGTAGAATTAGGCTTGAATTGACGAAGTTAGTATTTTGGCGATTTCCGGTTGATAGGTGAGATTTTTATCCGGGAGTTAGAATGAAATTCCGAGAGTTGCTATAGCTTCATTGTGTCATTTGGGATGTGTGTGCAAAATTTCAGGTCATTCGGACATCGTTTGGTCAGCTTTTTGATCGAAAGTGTATTTCGGAAGTTTTTAAAAAAACTTAGGCTTGAATTCATTGAGTTTTGGGTAATATGATGTTGTTTGAGGTATTTTGATGATTGGAACAGGTTTGAATGATGTTATGAATTATATTGGCATGATTGGTCGGGGTCCCATGAGGCTCGGATAAGTTTTGGAATAGTGTTTGGAAGATTTTTGCCATTTTGAGCATAAACGTGTAATGACCCAAAGGTTCATTTTTAGTTCTAGAGATCGAAATTTGATTTCGAGACTTCCGGAATTTTGATAATGAATTATAGGAATGATCTGGAAAGTTTGGTCTAATTTCATCAAGTCGCTATTGGGTTTTTGACGTGAAACATGAGTTAATTGTTTAACGAGCGAAATGGATATCGCACCGAGCTAAAGAGCTCCGAATTGTGCTTCGATTGAAGAAATAGGTTCATATTATTATTTTTGACTCATTGGAACAAGAATCGTTGAATTCCGAGTTCGTATGATGGAGTTATAGCACTTTTAGTGAAATAAAAAGCTGCTGCAATTTTCTGGGCAAAAAGCTGGTATTTCCGCTTCTACGATGAACAGTAACGCAGAAGCGATGAACAGTGAATTTCCGTAGAAGCGATGAAAAGTAACACAGAAGCGATGAATAGTGATTCCGCTTCTGCGGTGAACAATACCGTAGAAGCAAAAATCTTGACAGTGTATATTTTTCGGACAGTCCGAGATTTATTTCATTTTTGGAGCTATGGAGCTCGGATTGAAGCGATTTTTACCATATGGATGGGGGTTAAGTGTTCTATATCCAAAAGTAATTATATTTAATTATTCCATGGTTATTTTCATCAAGTATTAGTTAATCAAATGTAAGAAATCGGAGAAAATTTGTAAACTTTTCAAAAACGAAAATTGATGATTTGGAGGCCGAACTGTTGTCAGATTTTGGTAAATTTTATACGTTTAGACTCGTGGCGAGAAAAGGAATCTGATGATGTTAAGTTTTCTGATTTTCAAGAAGTGAGCTCGGGGCTCGGGTTTTTGCTAATTTCGAGAATCTTGATATTTTTCGATTCTTTTGAATGGGCTTTGTTCCCATAACGCATTGTGACGTATTTGTTCTGATTTTGATAGATTCGACGCATGTGGAGATCAATTCAAAGGGCAAAGGCATCGCGAATTAAAGAAATAGCCAGTTTGAGGTTAGTAATATATGTAAATGCTGTGTTGAGGGTTTGAAACCCCGAATTTGCACATCATAGTGCTATATTGAGGTGACTTGCACGCCGGATAATGGGCGTGGGGTAGAGCATCGTTGGGGATTGTGACTTGGTCCATCCTGCTTAATGAAAATACTACCTAATTGCTTGGAGTTGAATTGACATCCTAATAAATAGATTAATTATCATAATTGGGCTTCGTGCCAACTGTTTGAATCCTTCGGGGATTGTTTTACTGGTTTCTTACCATGAGTACAGAAAAATTGAACTCAGTCCTAGTATTTAATAAGGTTTTGCAAACTCAACCACTTTTCTCAAAACTTGGAACTTAAATAATATTTCTAATGAAGTTTGGGCTGAATAATTTATTTGCTATTGTGTCGAGAGGCTTATGTGATTTTAGACTGATTATGGGATTGGGCTGCGCGCCGCAGAGGTATTATATTTATTGGATCGTGCTACGCACTTCAGAGGTATTATATTTATTGGATCAGGCTGCGCGCCGCAGCGGTATTATATTGATATTGATATGAGGCCGAGGGCCTAGATTTGATGCCACGAGATGGCTTGATATTTGCGCTTGGGCTGTAGGAGGCCTTTCAGAGTCTGTACACACCCCCATTGAGCACCGCCGATGATAAATAAATAGATGCCTCGGGCTGCACGCCGCAGTGGGTACTAGAGAGTACCGGTTTATGTGTTGCATTACATATTTGGCTGTCATTATATATTTCTCTGTTGCAGCATTATTAATTTCGTTGGTTATCATAATTGATGTTACCTGGTGAACTGCTGTGATTATAGCTTATCTTGTGCCTATTTAGGATTTTTTACTTTTAGCCTTTATTTATGTTTATTAGTCTTTGGGTTGGAAGTACTCACTTTACTCCCTGCACCTCATGTGCAGATACAGGTGCACCTACTGAGGCTGAATGAGACTATCTCTATCGAGTATCGTATCCGGAAGCATTAAGGTAGCTGCATGGCATTCGCAGTCCTGATCTTCCCATCTATCCTATTTTTTTTATTCCGCATTTTCTTTATAAAAATATGTAGTAGGTTGACACTCGTATATTAGAGGCTCAGACTTGTGACACCTGATCATTCGGGCTGTGTAGTAGTATTTCCACTTGGGTTTTCCGCATGTTTAACTACATTTCAGACTTTTGGTGTTATTACTTAGTAATTAATTGTGTTAATTGAATCATGATTTACATAAAAAGGGTTAAGGTTGGTAAATTAGTCGGGCTTGCCTAGCAGTGTGTTGGGCGCCATCATGACCGGTATTTGGGGTCTTGACAATGAGAAAAGTTCAGAAGCTATGAGGCGACTCAAGGAAAGCCTCCGAGACTTTCCAGCAACAACGTGGAAGGACGTCTATAACAGATACAATACAAAGATGAGGATTGAAGAAGATATTATTTTACGACATAAATAAGAAGAAAAAGTAAGCTCAGGACAAGTAAAAAATGAAAAACGATCCGGTAAAAATAGGTACGATCCATACATGGGACCTGCAGGAAGAGACTCACGATTAAAGCAGAATAATCAGAGGTACGATCACAGATCGAGGAATAAAGAGTCAGGCTTTTCTTCAAGATTTGGGAATGATCGAAACACACGTGAGTCACGAGATGATGATAGGGGTCTGAAGGCAAGGTTTGGTGGTTGCAATTTAAACGTGAGCACTTCTGAACTCATAGCTATTTTAAGAAGCATGGGAGATAAGGTATGATGGCCAAATGAGATGCGATCAAATCCAAACAGACGAAACCCTGATCATTGGTGCGAATTTCATAATGATCACGTGCATAAAATAGCAGATTGCAGGTTTTTGTAAGGTGAGGTTGATCATTTGCTAAAACAGGGGTATCTCACTAAGTTATTCAATGAGAAAGATAAACAAGCATATATGAAGTACAGGAAGGAGCCTCCAAAACCACCTTCACCCAAAAGAGCTATCAATGTTATAAGTGGGGTGAAGATATCAATGGCGTATCATATACTGCAGCAAATAAGATTTCCAAAGTAACAATTACTCATGGGAAGCGGTTGCGGTATGTATTAGAGAAAGAAAATATTACATTCAATGATGCAGATGTCGAGGGTCTATATTACATTCAATGATGCAGATGTCGAGGGTCTATTAAATCCACATAACGATGCACTGGTAATATCTTTACTTGTACATGACACTAACGTGAAACGAGTTTTGATTGATCCAGGTAATTCTGTAAACATTATTTTGATACGAGTATTACGCGAGATACAAGCAGAAGATAAATTGGTTCCAAAAGCGCATACTTTGTCAGGATTTGACAACTCCAGTGTTGTAACGAAAGGGGAGGTGATACTTACTACATTCGCGGAAGGCGTTGTCAAAGATACCAAATTTTAGGTAGTAGATATGGAAATGGCGTACAACATGATTCTTGGGAGGCCATGGATCCATGACATGGACGCTGTTCCATCAACCTTGCATCAAGTCATTAAATTTCCATCGCCATGGCGAATATGTCAAATCAGGGGCGATCAACAAACATCGAGGAACATCAACTCCGCGGCAGATTCAAGTGTTAAGGGTGAAGAAAAATAGAAATTACAGAATTCAGTTGAGGATAACACGACATCAACCTCAACTGAACAAGGTCAAACAGATGCGAATTCAAGACCTGATACCATTCAAGAACCAGAAGAAAATGAAAACATCAAAACCATGATAGAAGAGCAGGAGGTTGTGGTTTTATTTATACATTGGCCAGAGAGAAAAGTGTATATAGGAGCCAATCTTAGCCCGGAGGTGAAACGTAAGTTGATTGAATTTTTAAAAGATAACGCAGATTGTTTTGCTTGGTCCCATTCTGATATGATAGGGATAACACAGAAGGTGATAACTCATAAATTAAATGAAGATCCATCATATCATTCAATCAAGCAAAAGAAAAGAAATCAAGGAACTTTCAAGAATTAGGTGATTCAAGAAGAAGTCCAAAAATTGCCAAAAAATTGGTTCTATTTGTGAGGTAAAGTATCCTAACTGGTTAGCCAACACTGTTGTAGTTCCAAAGAAGAACAGGAAGTGGCGAGTGTTTGTAGATTACACAGACCTTAATAAAGCTTTCCCAAAAGATTCTTTTCCACCACCGCACATAGATCAATTGATTGATGCAACTGCAGGTCATGAATTTTTATTTTTTTAAGATGCATATTCAGGGTATAATCAGATTAAAATGGATCCAGGAGATAAAGAAAAAGCTTCCTTCATAACAGACAGGGGGACTTACTGTTACAAAGTAATGCCCTTTGGTCTAAAGAATGCAGGTGCAACGTATCAGAGGTTAGTTACCCAAATATTTCAAGAACATTTAGGTAAGACTATGGAGGTATACATGGATGATATGCTCGTTAAAACTCAACATTCAGGAGATCACATATCGCATCTGTCTGAAGCGTTTAAAATTTTGCGGAAGTATAATATGAAGCTAAATCCTGAAAAATGTGCATTTGGTGTGGCATCAGGTAAATTTTTATGTTTTCTTATTTCTAGCTGTGGTATTGAAGTGAATCCTACACAGATTAAGGCCATTTAAGAAATCCCTGATATACTTTCAAACAAGGAAGAAGTTCAAAGATTAACGGGGAGAATTGCAGCCTTAGGAAGATTCATTTCTAAATCATCAGAAAAATGTTTTAAATTCTTCTCAGGCCTAAAGAAGCAGGACCATTTTGAATGGAATGAAGAGTGTAAACAAGCACTCAGGAATTTGGAAAAATACTTATCAAATCCACCTTTGCTAGCCAAACCAAAGGCTGGGGAGAGACTTCTCATTTACCTTGCTATTTCAGAAGTTGCGGTAAGCACTATTTTGGTTCGAGAAGAACAAGGTAAACAATTCCCAATCTATTATGTTAGTAAGTCTTTGTTAGATGCAGAGATGCGGTATCCTCAGTTAGAAAAACTTGCACTAGCATTAATCATGGCATCTAGGAAGTTAAGCTTTAAATGTCATCCTATTGTTGTAGTGACTGTATATCCTTTACGTAATATATTGCATTAACATGAATTATCAGGCAGGTTGTCCAAATGGGCCATAGAGTTAAGTGAATATGAAATCACGTACCAACCTAGAACAACAATAAAATCACTAGTATTAGCATATTTCGTGGCTGATTTTAGCCAGGGGATGCAATTAGAAGCAGAAAAAGAACCGCAAGTTTTAAATGGTGCTAACCTAGGAACTTGGACTTTATTCGCTGATGGCTCATCTAACATAAAAGGTGCAAGTTTAGGGGTTGTCTTGGTACCACCTACGGGTGAAAATATTAGACAAGCTATTAAATGTCATTCTATAACTAGCAATGAAGCGGAGTATGAAGCCGTGATCGCAAGTCTAGAATTGGCATGAGAACTTGGCATAAATCAGATTATAATCAGAAGAGATTCACAACTCGTGGTCAATCAAATGTTGGGGACTTATACAGCTAGGGAAGAAAGGATGCATCAGTACTTAGAAAAGGTACGAGAGCTGATAAAGCAATTTAAAACCTGGAAAGTCATACAAGTACCAAGGGATGAAAATGTTAAAGCAGACGCCCTAGCTAATCTTGCATCTACAACTGATGTGGCAAGTGATGAAAATGCCTCAGTTACACATTTATTTCACTCAGTTCTCAATCCTAATAAGAATGAGGTAAACTTTAATAATTTAACCTAGGATTGGAGGAACAAGATTGTTGCTTTTTGTAGTATGGTACCATCCCTGATGATAAGAAAAAAGCCCATGCGCTGCGAAAAAAGGCTGCTCGGTACTGTTTGAAGCAAGGTAATTTATATCGAAAAATGTTTGGTGGTCCCTTAGAAAGATGTCTCGAACCTTCGCAAACGGAGTATGTAATGAGAGAAATACATGAGGGGAACTGTGGGAATCACACAGGAGGAAGGTCACTGGTAAGAACCTTGATTAGAGCAGGATACTATTGGACTAAAATGGAAGAAGAAGCAGAAAGTTTTGTGGCTAAATGTGATAAATGCCAGAGGTACAGTAACAATATGCATAGACTTGTAGAATTATTACATCCAGTCATTGCACCGTGGCCATTTATGAAATAGGGAATGGATATAGTAGGACCATTACCTCAAGCGAAAGGACAGGTAAAGTTTCTGCTAATACTTATTGATTATTTCACTAAATGGGTGGAAGTAAGAGCATTTAAACAGGTGCGAGAAAAGGAAGTCAAAGATTTTGTTTGGCGGAATATCATATGCCGATTTAGTGTGCCAAAGGAAATTGTATGTGACAATGGCCCTCAATCTATCGGATCTCAAATCACAAAGTTTTTTGAGAGTTGGCAAATTAAAAGGATTACATCTACACCTTATCATCCGGTGGGTAATGGGCAAGCAGAATCAATAAACAAGGTGATTATCAGCAATTTAAAGAAGCGATTACAGGAGTCAAAGGGTAACTGGCCTGAAGTGTTACCCGAGGTTTTATGGGCATATCGCACAACTGCAAAAACGAGAATAGGAGAAACACCCTTTTCATTAGTTTACGGAGCTGAGGATTTGATTCCAGTTGAGATAGGAGAACCAAACACACGATTCACGCAAGCGACACAAGAATTTAATGAGGAGATGCGGGTCAATTTAGATCTACTGGAAGGCAGGAGAAAAGCTGTATTAATAAGAATGACGGCACAAAAATAAGTTATAGAACGATATTACAATAGGAAAGCACGCCTCAGATTCTTCAAAATTAGGGACTTCGTGCTTAAAAAGGTTTTTCAATCTACGTAGGCAGCCAACACGGGTAAATTGAGTCCAACTTGGGAAGGACCCTATAGAGTTCGTGATATAGCAGGAAAGGGAGCATATGAATTGGAGACAATGGATGGTAAAGTACTACCTTCACATTAGATTGTTGTTTATTTTAAGAGATATTACTTGTAAGGAATAGCCACAGTCAGGGATCACCATTTTGTGTTTAATTCTTTGAATTGTTAAAATTTTACTAATGATTTTAGATGATATGCAAAAAGCTAGCCCGTAGTAAATGATGAGTCACGGCCTGTAAAGCACACAGAATAACATAAAATTCCTGGCCTAGGGCTATAATTATTCTGATTGAAATTTAAATGGGTTAAGCAGTCTTCATCTATAATTGTACCTCTGAGTCCCGTATGTAATTCCTTTTCAGGAAAAGGACAAAATGAGAGAAACTATCAAGTGCTCGAGGTTTCATACTTCAATACTCAAACACTTGGGGGACTACATAATATAAAAAAGTATATATAAAGAAGGCAGAGAAGATTGAAGAAAAATCAAGCCTGAAAAAGTCAAGTGCAGAGTAATAAAAGTCACACGAAGTCACGAGCCAAGGCTAAAGAAAACCTTAGTGTAGCTAGGGTAAAAGCTATGTACTAAAGTAGGTTATAAAGAAAAACCTTACATTTATTGTTCTAAAACAGGGCTATAAAGAAAAACCTCGTGTTTATTATTTGTTCTTACAAGTCTGTTACAAGGAAAAACAGTTACGAGAAAGTTATAGATGTAATTCAAATACATGTAAGATGTTATTCAAAACTTGTCAAGGTTTAACATAAAAACTTGTCAATGGTATTTCAAAGAAACATGTGTGTTCCTATTTCTTTTATCATATGTTAACACCATTATGAATTTGAGACATCTTCTTCATTAAGTGTTGAAATATAAAAGTGCCTTCTTTTATAAAACTCATGCTTTAGTCATGAGGTTACCAGAAGCATTTTTCAAAGAACAAAAATGCAAAATTATTCTATAAGACCTTAAGAGTAAAGGCAAGAATAAAAACAAATAGAAGTTTAAGATAATAACGTAAAAAACTTCTTGAATACTTAAGACTAAGTAGAAACTTAGTCACAAAATTATGAAATTGTTTATACAAAGTGCCCTATAAAAGACTTGGGGACTTACATCCAAAATTAATCCTCAAATGATAACTAAGGGTTCGATTACAACTTTTCAAAGTAAACCCTCAAAATAATCCTAGGGCTTTAAATATAACTTTCCAAAGAGGTGCCTACAAAAACGGAATTCAAGATAGTGTAAATTTTTCACCAAGAAGAGGGAACTGAAGAAGGATCATTAACAGACACGGGCTCAACTTGGACAGGATTATCAATGATTGCAGGCTGATCTTGATTCACAGCAATAGGGGCATCAACAGATAAGGCTTCAGTTTGGCTTGAAACAATAGGCTCGATTGGGCTTGAATAAGATGCGATACCTCTATGAGCTTCAATCACGGGAGAAGGGAAATCCTACGGTTGCTGAGATCGTTCTATGGTTTCATTGACCTTGGTTAATTCAGCCTCCAGGTCAAAGTTTTCTTGCCCAACTTCAAGTAGGGTATCACGAAGGGAATTCAAAAAATCCGAACTTATCTCAACATCAAATTTTTCTTTAAGGATCTCATAATCCTTTTCCCAAGCAGCAACCTCACTCTTAAGCTCTTAATTCTCGGCCAAGGCTGAATTACAAGAAGCTTGAAGGGAAGTATTACATCTCTCTGAAGCACATACCTTATCAACAGAGACTCGAAGGTTTTCTTGTGCTTGAGTTAAGTTTTGCACAAGTTCTCTAGCATAAACTTCTTTTCGATCCAACAGAGC
Organism: Nicotiana glauca; assembly: GCA_026770625.1. Taxonomy (NCBI): domain Eukaryota; kingdom Viridiplantae; phylum Streptophyta; class Magnoliopsida; order Solanales; family Solanaceae; genus Nicotiana; species Nicotiana glauca. The sequence goes on from MU742238.1 coordinate 53,452, forward strand.
CTTCAATGCCCTATTCTCCTCGCTAGCCTTGGATAACTGTTCTGAAAAAGAGGATTCAAGGCATTCTTTTTCCTTCTCAGCTTGGCTCGAGGAAGCCTTGACAATCGCTAGCTCCGAAGTTAATGCTCGTACTTGATGTTCTAAGGTACTTCTTCTCTCTTGTAAATCCTCCATGTCTATTTGAGCACTGTCAAATTGTTCCTTCCAATTATTTGCTTCCAACTGAGAATCATGAGCAGCCTTCTCCGAATCATGAGCAACCTTCTCAAAATCACGTGCTACCTTCTCCAAGAGGGAGATTCTGTTCACCAGCTCAATGCCAATAAGATTGGCCTTAAAAGGGGAAAGTAAGAATCCCAGAGTTAGAAATTTTTACAAAGTGGAGAAGAGAAGAAAGAAAATACCTTCAAAGTGGCATGCACGATGTCATTCATAAGAGTCAGGTTGCTATGGCTTTCAAGTTTTGCTTTCTCGATTGGGCCAATTAAAGGCTTGAGCCAAATATCAGCTTGACCGGACTTTCTCAAGAGGCTGCTGTTAGCACAAACTTCAATGGTAATGCTCCTCATAACTGTACTTCTACTTGAAGAACCCACCTCCGTATCGTGAACGATAGGTGGGGGAATTGTCAAAGGAGGTGCGATGAAAGGAGTAAAAATTAGTGGAGGAAGGAACATAACCGGTTAGCGCAGGTAAGGAAACAATTACAGGTACGGGAGATCAAAAAGAAGATAAGGGAAGTTCGTCTAGAACAGGTCCTAAATTTCCACTACCAAAACCACTATCAAAAAGTTGATCAATAGACTCACGAGTGTCGTGAGGAGAGGCGTCATCATCAGGAATGATAACTGGAGCAACAACAGGCTCGGTAAGAGGCAGATGAGGGGAAACTTCAGCCTCATCATCAGAGACGATACGTCTTCTAGCTCGTGGTCTCATCACCAAGGAGCCTTCATCTTCTTCCCCTGAGTCTTCTCCTTCAGTAGCTTTTCTTTTTGAAGAAGAACCCAAGAATATTTCTTAAGCTCAAGAGGTACGAATACCCAAAGAGTCACGGGAAGCCATGATTGCCTCAGCAGTGACTCCTCGAATAGCAAATCTTGATAAAAAGAAGGATAAAAGTTAGAACAATAAAAGAAAATATTTACATACGAGATAAAATAGAAACTCTTACCATGAGTCTTTACTTTCCAACCGTAACGACTGGAAAGGTTTTTCCATGACCTAGCCTCCATTGGAGCGGTCTTCAACAATCTTTCTACCCAACCATGAAAGTTGGACACAGTCTCCACAACACCCATGGTTGATGAGAAAATAAAAGAAGCGACATCAGAAAAGTTAATAAGCTTGAAAGGAAAAGGCACGAGAAAGATATAACACTTACATGCAAAGTTCCACTTTTCAGGGAAGGGAACTTTCTCTTCACCCACTAAACCAGCAATGGGGTTAGTAACAAACTAAGCATACTAGCCATGGTCTTTGTCATCCTTGAGGCTCACTAAAACCCTCTTACTCCTAACTAGTAGGGTAAAAATGCCATTGCGGAAAAGCCTAGGGGAATATAGGTGAATTAGGTGGGGGAAAGTAAAGCCAACATCTGCCATATTAGCAAGGTGTCTCAATCAGGTGACAACCCTCCAAACAAGTGGACCAATTTGACCCAAACAAATGTTGAAAAAATGGCAAAAGTCTAGAATGACCGGGTCTGTGGCTTGTTTAAACCCAAGATTGAAAGGGTATGTGTAAACAAAGGAAAATCCAATCATGTAGGAAGTGATCCTTTGATTTGGTTTAGGAATGATAATTGGAAAATCATCACTCCAGTGACAATCTTTATGAACTTTAGGAGTTATAATTTCTATGATTTGAGTGGGGAAAGTATCAACACGATCTAAAGTGGCAACTTGGGTCCTGAGAGATTCTCTATCATGGTAAAAAGAAATTTCTATTGGGACTATTTCTTCAACTAGAGGCACACGTAGGGGCTTAGAGGGTTCTTTATTCTTAGAAGACGACCTCTGTGAAAGGGAACCTCTAGTCCTAGAAGAGGGACCAGAAATAGGAGAAGGAGTGGATGTGCTACTACCGCGAGCAGACCCCAAGCTACGAAGCCTACAACCTCTTATATGCCTAATGGGGGCATTGGGGAAGTTATCTAAAATGGGGGTTCTCCTAGGGTTATATTTTGAAGAAGTCAAGACGAAGAAGATTGAAGTGAAGAAGAAGTGAATAAGGGATTTGAAGAATTAAAGTTTTCAATACACTTTATGTGGTAAAAGACAAGTAAAGAAGTTATATTTGTACTAATGGTAACCGGAAAAAGGAAAAAGTACAATGATAGAAGGGCCATAAGTAACTGACACTTCGTGAACAGGGAAGCCAAAAAGAAAGCCCAAGAAAGTGGTGCAAAAATTTAGAACCAATAAGAAGATGATACGTGTCTAACACATTAAATGGAAGCGATAATTGAAGCGTCAATTCTGTCAGAGCATTAATGGGGACAAAAATTCTCTTTTAATGAAATCCACTTCAAAAATATTCAAACTGATGAATAAATGGAAAGTGGGGGGACTATATGTATTAGGGAAATTTTGTTTATATATAAAGGTGATGTGTCAAGACACGTGGATCGGTCAAATGGTCAATGAATCACAATTAGTCACGAGTCAAGAGTTACAACTGATACGAGCGAAGAAGGAGGAAGAGGCATTGGACATCAGATAAGTAACATGATGCTCGTACCTATTTATGCCATTTATATCCAGGAATCAAAAGGATTGAATCTGACTATAGAAAAGAGTGCAGATACGGCATTTAATGGGCATTAAATACTGAATACATTAGAGAATATATTTTGAATGTAATGATTTTGTAACGTAGCATTCAATTTCTTTAATTACTCATAATAGCCTCATTATAATTTAGACAAAACATATATTCTCTAAGGTACCTATAAAAGGGAGATATATGGTCAGTTGTAAGGACACAAAACACTATTGAAATATAACTTGGTATTATTTGTTTTTCTTGATTATCATCTTATTACCCAGAATTATTTCCTTTTATTCATTTTCTTGATTATCAGTTACCCGAGTTCTTGTAAATTCTAGCTTTAGCTAAAATCTCATTTTTTGGTTAAACAATTACTATAAATAAAAAACCTATAGACTTCTTTGAACCCTCTAGAGGAATTCAAAAGGTGACCTCCTATCACCCTACCCGTTCATTATACGTATGCAATTGCATACGAGATGTATAAATTGTGTCATGGATATTGGACTGTGGCAACCTATTAGTATTAGTAGGACTGGTCCAACTTTACTACATCTTCTGTTTGGGGATGATCTTGTTCTTTTTGCTAAGGCTAATGCTTCTAATATGTAAGGAACAATCAGTCATTTTTAGTTCTAGTATCATGTTCTTTGATTTGTGTAACAATCCGGCTTGTCGTTTTGAGAAGTTACATCCCGTTCGGCGGTATGATGTAAGAACTCAGCCAATCATTTCGAGAGTTATAGCCCCCTTTTCCCCGTTTCTTGCTTCTCATATGTTCTACAATTATATTATGACTTACCGGGTTAGTTGGTTGGGGTCCGGAGAGGTTTTGGAGTGAATTGAGACACTTAGTCTTTTATTTAAAAGCTTAAGTTTAAAAAATTGACCGGATGTTGACTTATGTGTAAACAACCTCGTATTTGAATTTTTTGGGTCCATTAGCTTTATTAGGTGATTTTGAACTTAGGAGCGCGTCCGAAATGTAATTTGGAGGTCCATAGTAGAATTAGTCTTGAATTAGTGAAAGTTTAAATTTTGGCAATCTTGGACGGCAGTGGAAATTTTGATATCGGGGTCGGATTTCATTTCGAAAGTTGGATTAGGTCTGCTGTGTCATTTATGACTTTGGTGCAAAATTTGAGGTCAATCGGATGTGGTGTGATAGGTTTTGACGTCGCTTGTAGAATTTAGAAGTTTTGAAGTTCATTAGGCTTGAATCTGTGTGTAATTCGTGTTTGTGATGTTGTTCGAGTTGATTTGATAATTTGAATAAGTTTGTATGATGTTGTTGGATATGTCGGTATATTTGGTTGAGGTCCCGAGGGCCTCGATTTGGTTTCGGGTGATTAACGGAACAAGTTTGGAATTTGGAAGACTGTTGAAGACTCAACTCTACTATCATAAATGCACCTATGGATGTCTCATCACAGGTGTGAGCTAGCAGAAGTGAAAGAAAGGAGGGCTGGCAGAGTCCGCAGGTGCGAGGGCCAGGGTTTGCTACAAGTGCGAGGGCCGAAGAAGCGGAAGTGTGTGTGTCGGTTTGCAGATGCGATGTTATATCCGCACCTGCAATGAGCGCAAATACAATTCATGATCGTAGGAGCGGGTGCTAGACTTAAGTGATTTTCTGCAGACGCGGAGCTTGGTCCGCAAATGTGGTGTCGCAGAAGCGCAAAAGAGACCGCAGATGCGGTTATGCAAGAAAGAAAGTATAAATAGAACACTTCGGAATTTTTCCCCATTTTGACATCTTTGAGGTGGGTTCCTTATGCTTTATGTTCAATAATGGTGTTTCCCCACTGATTTTACACCTAGTTGGTGAATTTTTGAGGTGAAATTTAGGAGGTTAGGGCTTGAGAATTGGGGAGTGAGTTTTAGGGATTTGTAGAGGCAAATGATGTCGGATTTTTATGAATTTAGTATGGTTAGACTCGTTAGTAAATGGGCTTTTGGGTTTTTGTGACTTTTGTCGGACTTCGAGACATTGCCTTGGGGGCCGGGTTTGAGTCGATTTTGGATTTCAGAGTCCAGTTTAGTAGTTTCTTGTGGAATTGATTCCTTTAGCATATTAATGGTATTGTACTGATTGTAGCTAGATTCAGGATGGTTGGAGGCTGATTCGAGAGGCAAAATCATTACGGAGTAGGATTTTTCTCGGATTGAGGTAAGTAACAGTTGTAAATCTGGTCCTGAGGGCATGAAACCCCAAACATTTGTCTTGTGACTACTTTAGAGGTGATGCTCATGCTAATTGATGGGCGTGCACCGAGGGGATTATGATTTGGTCCATACCGTATAAACTGTAAAGTTGAACAACATGCCGCTAGCTATATGCTCTCTATGTGTTATGGAAATTGATTACAAATCATGTTAGAAACCATGTCTAGGCTATATGTTGGTACTGTTGGGTCCCACAGAGGTTGCTTTACTTGCTGAATTGCCTGTTATATGCTATTTGTACTCAGTCATAGTTTTTACTCGTATATCGTACCTCAGTCTCTGCTAATCTATTTGATATTTCATGTTAGTGGTGTTTGGGGATGACTTTGCTTGACTTCTGAAAGCCCAAAACACCGATAGAGTGATGACTGGGTGAGACCTAGGGCCTAATTGTGAGGATGTTTACGAGATCAGGATGCACACCGCAACATACTTTATTGATCTATTCCAATGATTGGCTTGGTATAGAACTTGAGCTGAAGGAGCCTCTCCGGAGTCTTTACACACTCCCAGTGAGTGTAGGTACATATTGAGTGCGAGTGTCGAGTGCTGAGCGATTATGAGGAATGAGTAACTAGGAGGAATGAGTGATTGTGAGGTTGGAGTGATTGGGAGGACTGAGAGATGACGGGCTGACAGGCAGTATATGATTTCATTATTGATGCACATAGTTTCTTTACCTCCTTGTTTTGAAAATTGTTGAAAGATATTCTTATCTGGTTTTACATGAACTTGACTTAAACAATCTGATTTGACTTGATTAAACCGGATTTGGGAAGTATGACCATTTTCATTTCTGAAACTACTAAAAATAAACTAAAACGGTGTAGTTCGTCACTATCTTCAACTCATTATTTATTATTGTTACTTATTGAGTTGGTGTACTCACGTTACTCCCTGCGCTTCGTGTGTAGATCCAGGGGTTGTTTTTTGCAAAGGGTGCTGATATTCCTCACAGTCGATTGTTGGAGATAGCGAGGTAACTACCCTACATTCGTAACCTTGCATTCTTATTCCCTATCTTTCCTTTAGTTGTATTTGGATTTCAAACTTTGTTAGTCGTTATGTTCTGATTAGTTATGTTTAGACGCTCATGATTTAGTGACATCCCGATGCCGGGCTATCTTTTTTACATTTTGCATTGTGACTTTACTCTTTATGGAACTGATGTTATGAAAATGACTATTTGGATTTCTTTTAATGAAATATTGAAGTATTTTCTGAAGTCAGCTGGCCTAGTACAATCGATAGGTGCCATCACAACGGGATAGAGTTTTGGGTCGTGAGAAGTTGGTATCAAAGCCTAGGTTACATAGGTCTCACGAGTCATGAGCGGGTTTAGTAGAGTAACGCGGATCTGTATGAAGACGTTGATACTTATCTTCGAGAGGCTGCGGAACCCTTAGGAAAATTTCACATTCTTGAATTCTTGTCATGTGAATTTGTTAATTCTAGTAACTAAACTTCTGTTATTCTATTCTCTCATAGATGGTGAGGGCACATGCTACCGGTTAGGACGCACGACCACCAGTACCACTAGTTGGGGCTGCGAGAGGTGGACGTTGCGGTAGAGGCTGTGGTAGGGGTAGGGGTGCAACCCGCACAGCAACTAGGGCGGAACCTGTAGATCCACCAGTTTCCCCAATTCAGGATCAGGTCCTGGTTGTAGATTCACCAGTGGGACCAGCTCAGGCATCGGTGTCTATTGTTATCCCAGGCCTTTAGGACGCCTTAGCTCATATTTTGATCGTGTGCACCAGTATTCCTCAAGCGGTCTCTGTTCTGGCTGCAACATCCACTTCTCAAACTGGGGGACATGCTCAGACTCCCGCTGCTCGCACACCAGAGCAGGTGGTGCAGGGACTTCAGACACTGGGGACACCACCAGCCCAGCGGGTTGCACCTGCTCAGTACTATGTGGTTCCTATCATGCATGATGATGGGCAACGTAGATTGGAGAGGTTAGGTAGACTTCAGCTTCTGACTTTCAGCGGTGCAATGGGCGAGGATGCCCAGGTTTTATTGGATATGTGTTAGAGGGTTCTCCATACAGCAGGTATTTTGGAGACTAGTGAGGTCTAGTTCACTACCTTTCAATTCTCTAGGGCTGCCTTTACTTGGTGGGAGGTTTATGAGAGGCGTAGGCTTGTTGGTGCAGTGCCCCTTACCTGACAGCAGTTCTCCATTCTCTTCCTAGAGATGTATGTGCCTCAGTCACGCAGAGAGGAGCTGCCCAAACAGTTTGAGTAGTTGTGTCAGGATGATATTATTGTGACGCAATATGAGATGAGATTTTTTGAGTTAGCTTGTCATACTGTTTGGTTGATTTCTACAGACAAGGAGAGGATCAGAAGGTTTGTGGATGGCCTCGTATACTGCGGATACTTTCACTAGAGAGAGGGTGTCTAGTGCTACTTTTGAGAAAGTAGTTAACATTGCTAGAGAGATAAAGTCTGTTTTCCGCTAGGAGCGGGTTGAGAGGGAGGCCAAGAGGCCTCGCGGATCACGTATTTATGGTGGTGTTCCTTATGGAGGTCGGTTTTACCATGGCAGGGGTCGTCTATTTAGACATGCTCAGACAGCTCGTCCAATTTACCGTGGTGCAACATTTGGCCATGGTTCTCATAGTTCCCGGTCCTCTAGCACTCATCTCTCAGTGCGCTTCCAGCCTAGAGCTCGTCCTGTGCTCCATTATTCCAGGGCTCCTCTATGCCATATTCTTCAACCAGTTATCCCGGTGCTCCCTTAGTCCTCGTCACCAGCACCCGGGAGTTGTTTTGAGTGTGGGCAGTTTGGGCATATGTAGAGGCAGTGCCCTCGATGGCATGGAGGTTTAGCACATTAAAAAAGTCTAGCGGCATCTTCAGCTCCAGTTACTTCACCGCCTGCCCAACAAGCTCAGGGTGGAGCTCAGTCAGCTAGGGGTCACCCTAGAGGGAAGGTCGATCAGGCGAAGGTCAGGACCGTTTCTATGCACTTCCTGCCAGACCAGATGCTATTACTTCAGACGTAGTGATCACAGTTATTGTCTCTGTATTGCACCAAGCTGCTTCTATATTATTTGACCCTGGTTGTACCTATTCATATGTATCCTAGTATTTTGCTCATTATCTAGCTATACTTCGTGAGTCTTTAACTTCAGCTATTCATGTATCTACTCCAGTGAGCGATACTGTTATTGTAGACAGTGTGTATCGGTCATGTATAGTCACTAATTTGGGATTTGAGATGAAAGTCGACCTTTTACTGCTGAGTATGGTTATTTTTATGTGATAATGGGTATGGATTGGTTGTCTCCCTATCATGCTATTTTAGATTACCTTGCTAAGACCGTAACATTGGCAATGCCGGGGTTTCCTTGGATCGAGTGGAGAGGGTCTTTAGATTATGTCCCTAACAGAGTGATTTCATACCTGAAGGCCTAGCGGATGGTTGGGAAGACATGTTTATGTTATTTGTCTTTTCTTAGAGATGTCAGTTCAAAGACACCTACTACTGATTCAATTCCGATATTGAGAGAATTTTTTGGATGTGTTTCCTGCAGACCTGACGAGCATGCCGCCAAATAGGGATATTGACTTCGATATTGATTTGGTGTCGGGCACTCAACATATTTCTATTCCACCGTACATATGGTACCGACTAAGTTGAAGGAGCAGCTTCAGGAGCTCCTTGAGAAGGGGTTTATTACGCTTAGCATGTGACCTTGGGGTGCAATTGTTCTATTTGTGTAGAAGAAAGATGGCACTATAAGGACGTGCATTGATTATAGGCAGTTGAACAAAGTCACAATCAAGAATAAGTATCCTTTGTCTCGTATGGATGAACTATTCGACTAGCTTTAGGGAATGAGGGTGTTCTCCAAGATTGATTTATAGTTAGGTTATCACCATTTGAAGATTGGAGACTCGGATATTCTTAAGACATCATTCAGGACATGTTATGTTCATAATGAGTTCCTTGTGATGTCTTTTGGGCTGACCAACGTCCCACAACGTTCATGCATTTGGTGAACAGTCGGTTCCATCCTTATCTTGACTCGTTTATTATTTTATTCATTGATGATATTCAGGTGTACTCTCTTAGCCAGGAGGAGCATGCCAAGTATTTACGGATTATGTTAGAGCAGTTGAGGGAGGAGAAGATTTATGCTAAGTTCTTCAAGTGTGACTTCTTGCTTAGTTCAGTGGTGTTTTTGGAGAACGTGGTGTCCAGTGAGGGTATTCAGGTTGATCCAAAGAAGATAGAGGCGGTCTAAAGTTATCCCAGGCCATCCTCAGCTATAGATATTAGGAGCTTTCTTAGTTTGGCTGGCTACTACCGTCAATTCATGATGGGTTTCTCATCTATTGCATCCCCCTTGATAAAATTGACCCAAAAGGGTACTCCTTTCAAGTGGTCGGATGAGTGTGAGGCGAGCTTTCAGAAGCTCAAGATTGCCTTAACCACAACTCTAGTTCTACAATCAACTTTTGGTTCTTATACCGTATATTGTGATGTTTCTCGGATCGGTATTGGGTGTGTCTTAATGCAGGAGGGTAGAGTGACTACTTATGCTTCACGTCAGTTGAAGTCCCACGAGAAGAACTACCATGTTCATGATTTGGAGTTGGCTTCCATTGTTCATGCATTGAAGATTTGGAGGCACTATCTCTGTGGTGTGTCTTATGAGGTGTTTATTAATCATCATAACCTCCACCACTTGTTGAAACCGAAGCATCTCAATTTAAGGCAGCTGGGATGGTTGGAGATGCAAAAGGACTATGATATTACCATTTTGTATCATTTCGGAGAGGCCAATATTGTGGCTGATACCTTGAGTAGGAAGGCGGTGAGTATGGAAGTCTAGCATTTATTCCCATTGGGGAGAGACCTCTTGCGGTTGATGTTCAGGCTTTGGCTAACTAGCCTATGAGATTGGATATTTCAGAGCCCAGTCAGGTCCTAGCTCATGTGGTTTATCGGTCTTTCTTGTTTGATCATATCAGAGAACGTCAGTATGATGATCCTCATTTTCTTGTCCTCAAGGACAAGGTACAACATGATGATGCCAAAGATGTGACTATTGGAGATAATGGATTGTTGAGGATGTAAGGCCAGATATGTGTGTCCAATGTAGATGGGCTTCAGGAGTTGATTCTAAAGGAGGCCCACAACTTGTGGTATTCCATCCATTCGGGTGCCGCAAAGATGTACCGGGATTTGAGAAAACACTATTCGTGAAGGAAAATGAAGAAAGATATAGTTGGGTTTGTAGCTCGGTGTCTCAACTATAAGCAGGTGAAATATAAGCATCAGAGACCGGATGGCTTACTTCAGTAGATAGAGATTCCATAGTTGAAGTGGGAACGGATCACCATGGATTTCGTAGTTGGGCTCCCACGGACTTCGAGGAAGTTCGACGCTATTTGGGTGATTGTGGATTGGCTAACCAAGTCAGCACTTCATTCCTGTGTGTACTACCTATTCTTCAGATAGGTTGGCTGAGATTTACATCAGAGAGATTGTTCGCCTGCATGGTGTGCCAGTTTCCATCATTTCAGACCGATGCACGCAGTTTACATCACAGTTTTGGAGAGCCATGCAGTAAGGCTGGCCACTCAGGTTGAGGTGAGCACAAAATTTCATTCTCAGATGGACGGATAGTTCGAGCGCACTATTCAGATATTGGAAGATATGTTACGTGCATGTGCCATTTATTTTGGTGGTTCATATGACCAATTTTTACGGCTTGCGGAGTTTTCTTATGACAACAATTATCAATCAATTATTAAAATGGATTTATATGGAAGGCGGTGTAGATCTCCAGTGGGTTGGATTGAGCTGGGTGAGGTTAGGCTTTTTGGTACAAACTTGGTTCAAGATGCATTAGACAAGGTGAAATTGATTCAGGAGCGTCTTCATTCGACGCAGTCGAGACAGAAGAGTTATGCTAACAGAAAGGTCTGTGATGTGTCTTACATGGTTTGGGGAGAAGGTCTTGCTGAAGGTTTCACCCATGAAAGGTGATATGAGATTTGGAAAGAATGGCAAGTTGAGTCCTCGGTTCACTGGGACTATTGAGGTACTTCGGAGGATTGGGGAGGTAGCATATGATCTTGACTTACCACCTAGCTTGTTAGTTTGGCATCCAATATTTTATGTTTCTCTACTTTAGAAGTATATCGGCGATCTGTCTCATGTCCTGGATTTCAGCACAGTTCAATTAGATGGTGATTTGACTTATGATGTGGAGCCAGTGGGTAGTCTGGAGCGGCAGGTCCAAAAATTGAGATCAAAGGATTTAGCTTCAATAAAAGTCAAGTGGAGAGGTCAGGTAGTGCAGGAGGCTACTTGGCAGACCGAGCGGGAGATGCGGAGCAGAGATCCATACCTATTTGAGGCTCTAGGTATGTTTCTAGATCCGTTCGAGGATGAATGTTTGTTTTATAGAGAGAGGATGTAACGACCCGGCCAGTTATTTTGAAAGTTATAGCCCCATTCATCCATTTTCTACTTCTCTTGTATGCTACAATTGTATTATAACTAACCGAGTTAGTTGGTTCGAGTCCGGAGAGGTTTTAGAGTGAATTTAGATACTTATTCACTTATTTGAAAGCTTAAGTTGGAAAAGTTGATCGGATGTTGAATTATGTGTAAACGACCTCAAATTTAAATTTTATCGATTCCATTAGCTCCGTTAGGTGATTTTGGACTTAGGAGCGCATCCAGAATATGATTTGGAGGTCCGTAGTAGAATTAGGCTTGAATTGGTGAAATTTAAAATTTTGATATTGGGGTCAGATTTGATTTCTGGAAGTTGGACTAGGTTCGTGGTGTCATTTATGTCTTGGGTGCAAATTTTGAGGTCAATCAGACGCGGTTTGATAGGTTTTGACATCGTTTGTAGAATTTGGAAGTTTCGAAGTTCATTTGGCTTAAATCCATGTGTAATTTGTGTTTTGATGTTGTTCGAGGTGATTTGATGATTTGACTAAGTTTGTAAGAAGTTGTGGAATATATTGCTATGTTTGATTGAGGTCCCGACGGCTTCCGGTTGACTTTGGTGATTAACGGAACAAGTTTGGAATTTGGAAGACTGTTGAAGACTGAACTCAGCTATCATAAATGCACCTTCAGATGTCTCATCGCAGGTGCGAGCCCTCGGAAACGGGAATGTGGCCACAATCATGAAAGGAACGAGGGATGGCAGAGTCCGCAGGTGCGAGAGGTTTGCCGCACCTGCGATGGTCGCAAAAGCGAAAATGTGGGAATAGGTGTGTGTGTTAGTCCGCATGTGCGATGTTGATTCCGCACCTGCGATGAGGGCAGATGCGGCTCATGACCGCAGAAGAGGGGGATTGGACTTAAGTAATTTTCTGCAGATGCAGTGTCATAGAAGCTCAAAAGGGACCGCAGATGCGATTTTGATGGGCAGAAGGCATAAATAGAACACTTCGGGATTTTTCTCCCATTTTCACATCTTTGAGCTCGAATTTTGGGGATCTTTGAGAGGGATTTCACATCAATCACTGAGGTAAGTTCCATGTGCTTATTATGTTCAATACTGGTGTTTCCTTATTGATTTTACACCTAGTTGGTGAATTTTTGAGTTGAAATTTTAGAGGTTAGGGCTTGAAAATTGGAGAGAGAGTTTTGGGGATTTGTAGGGGCAAATGATGCCAGATTTTGATGAATTTAGTATTTTTAGACTTGAGAGTGAATGGGCTTTCAGGTTTTGTAACTTTTGGCGAATTTTGAGATGTGGGCCCAGGGGCAAGCTTTTAGTTGATTTTAGATTTTGGAGTCTAATTTAGTAGCTTCCTTGTGGAATTGATTCCTTTAGCTTATATTAACGATATTGTACTAAGTGTGGCTAGATTCGGGACATTTTGAGGCTGATTCGAGAGGCAAAAGCATTGTGGAGTAGGATTTTTCTCGAACTGAGGTAAGTAACAATTGTAAATCTGGTCCTAAGGGTATGAAACCCACAACATTGTGTCTTGTGACTATTTTGGAAGTGACGGGCATACTAGGTGACGGGAGTGTGGGCGTTCACAGAGGAGAATGTGACTTGGTCCGTCCTCTATAAACTGTAAAGTTGAACAACATGCTATTAGCTATATGCTCTCTATGTGTTATGGAGATTGATTGCAAATCATGTTAGAAACCATGTCTAGGCTATGAGTTGGTAATGTTGGGTCCCACAAAGGCCACTTTACTTACTAAATTTCCTGATATATGTTATTTGTACTTAGTCACATTTTTACTCGTATATCATATCTCAGTCTCTGCTATTCCATTAGATACTTTATGTTATTACTGTTTGGGGTTGATTTTTCCTTATCTCTGAGAGCCCGACAGACGGGAGAGATTGATGACTGAGTGAGGTCGAGGGCCTGATCGTGAGGATGTTTATGGGATTGGGCTGCATGCCATAGCACATTTTATTGATTTATGCTATGATTGGCTTGATATAGAGCTTGGGCTGAAGGAGCTCCTCCTGAGTCTGTCACACCCCCTATGAGAGCAGGTGCCTATTGAGTGGGAGTGCCTACTGCCAAGTGCTAAGTGATTATGAGGAATGAGTGAATAGAAAGAATGAGTGATTGTGAGGTTGGAGTGATTAGGATGAATGAGAGATGATGGCCCGAGAGGCGGTATATGATTTCATTATTGATGCACATAGTTGCTTTACCTCCTTGTTTTGAAAACTGTTGAAAGATATTCTTATCTGGGTTTACTTGAACTTGACTTAAAAAAAACTGATGTGATATGATTTACCGGATTCGAAAAGCATGACTATTTTCTATTCTAAAACTACTAAAAATAAACTAAAATTTTGTAGCTCGTTACTATCTTTAATTCCATTTTCATTATTGTTACTTACTGAGTTGGTGTACTCACGTTACTCCCTTCGCCTTGTGGGTAGATCCAGGAGTTGTTGGTCACGGAAGGTGCTGATAGTTCTCACAGCCAATTAGTGGAGATATCGAGCTAGCTGCCCGACATTCTCGGGCTTGCTTTATTCTTTTCTATCTTTCCTTTAGTTGTATTTGGATTTCAAACTATGTTAGTTGTGTTATGTTCGGATCAGTTATGTTTAGACACTTATGACTTATTGACACCCCGATGTTGGCTATCTTTCTGCATTTTGTATTGTCAGTTTAACTCTTTATGGGAATTCTATTATAACAACTGACTATTGGATTATCTTTTAATGAAATATTAAAGTATTTTTTGAAGTCGGCTGGTCTAGTACAATCGATAGGTGCCATCATGACAGGGTAGATTTTTGGGTCGTAACACATAAGGTCTTGAGCATCTTCATATTATGTCCTATGACTTGCATCTGTGGTCGATTTTAGTTACTAGATGATTCAGAGTCAAATTGGAAGAAGGATTTCAGTTTAGGAAACTTAAGCGGTAAGAGTTGATCGAAATTTGACTTTTGTGTAAACAGCTCCAAAATGAGGTTTGGATGATTTCAGCCGCTTCGTATGGTGATTTTAGACTTAGACGTGTGTTCGGACTTGGATTTGGAGGTTTGTAGGGTAATTTGAAGAATTTTGGCGAAGGTTGGAAAAGTTAAAGTTTGGAAGGTGGAGAAGTTTGACTTAAAGTTGACTTTGGTGATGTCGGGGTCAGACTTCAATTCCAAGAGATAGAACAACTCCATCATTTTATTTGGGACTTGCCTGCAAAATTTGACATCATTCCAGGTTGATTTAATAGGTTTCGGCGCGAGCTTTAGAAGTTGGAAGATTTGAATGTTTATAAGTTTGATTCATGGTGCGATTCATAGTTTTGATGTTGTTCGATGTGATTTGTGACCTTGTACGAGTCCGTGTTAGGTTATGGAACTTGCTGGTGTGTTTCAACGGGGTCCCGGGGCCTCGGGTGTGTTTCAGATGGGCTACAATCCATTTCCTTCTATTTTTGGACTGCTATTTTCTGTCATCTGGTTTCTCTCATTGTGTTTGCATTCTTTTATCCGCATTCACGTAGTGTTATTTTGGAGGATGAAATATATCCTCTTTGCGTTAGCTATCTTCAGCTCGCGTTCACGAAGTTCTGCCATTCTATTCTTCATGTTCGCATTCTTTTGCTAGCATTCGTGAAGGTATGACATTCCATTCTTCACGTTCAGGCTACTTCATGCGTTCGTGTAGATCAAATCTGGGCGATCATATTTTTACTCTCTATGTTCGCGAGCGTGCTGTCACGTTCACGTAGTACAAACTGGGCAAACTTCATTTTTTTCTTTGCTATCGCGAGTAATTTTTCGCAATAGTTATGCATTATTGCCTGGGCAGAATATATAGTACTCTATTTTGAGGGTTAGCCCTTTTCAAGATTTTTGGAGTTCTAGAGCTCAATTTTGAGTGATTCTTTGTGGGGTTTTCAAGCAAATCGATTGGATAACTATTCTTCTCCTTGAATTTATTATATTCCATGATTTTATCTTTATTTTTTTTATTTAATTAGTGTTTTGGGTTGAGGAAAAATGGGATTTTGAAGAAAATTTTCAAAATGTAAAATGATGATGTGAATGACCAAATGGTATTAGAATTTGATAATTTTAGTATGGTTGAATCGTATCAGAATGTGTATTCGGATTCTGTAAAATTTGTCGGGTTCCGAGGTGTTGATCGGAGGGTTGACTTTTGGGTTGATTTTTGGTTTTGATAAAGATTGAGGCTTTATGATCCAGAACAGTTTCTTATGAGTTTTATTTATGCTTTGAAGTTCTTTTGGCTAGATTTGAGCCGTCCGGAGGTTATTTAACCCGAGAAATTCATTTTAGAGTTTCGGTCTATCTTCTTTGAGGTAAGTATCTTGCCTAACTTCGTGTGGGATAAACAACCCCTAAGGACTTAGTCTTCTATGCTAATTGTATCTTGTAAAGTCCGTGTATGCGAGGTGACAAGTACGTGATCGGGCTTATTTGTGGAAAGTTGTCCTTTTAAGGTTCTTAGGTCCTTATATTCACTGAGTATGAAGTTGTTTTTGTTATGATTAAGCTCTCTATTTACTAGTTTTACCTCTACATGTTTTAATTACAATTATTTCCTTCATGATCCACTCTTAATGCCTATCTGACTCTTATATGACTTAATTGAAGTTGTTACCTCTTATATTGCCATGCTATCCTTCCATGAACGCTTCTCCTTAATTGAAAGTATAATCATCTCTTCTGTAATTGTTCATCGTGAATTGAGGCTATGATTATCCTTACGCTGCTTATCCTTAATTGAATTTTTTGTATCTCTTTCGCAATTGTCCAACCTTAAAGGAAGTTTAGATATCCACTATCTTAGTTGACTTATCCTTATTTGGATTTATTGACTCGTGCTATCTCCCTTGTTGTTGAACTGTACCTTATGGGATCATTGTTACATATTACTTTCTCCCTTATTGAGCTATTTTTATTATGACTATTATTCTCTATTGTGGTTAATCCTTGTGAACTCGTTCTACCGCTCGAAAGCTCATGAATTGATTTTAATGCCTTACTCTTGTGCTATTGTCATTGTGGTTGTGGTACTGAGTGTTGTGTTGCACGAGGTTTCTGCCGTGCAATCGGGGTGGTGTTGCACGAGGTTTTTGCCATGCTATTGTTACTTTTGATTATGCACATGCGTCATGACAAAGAGGGCTATATCTGTATTTTTGCGCATGTGGCGAGATAAGGTGGGAATATTATTATGCACACGTGGCGAGACAAGGTGGCATTTACTTTATTATCTCACACGTGGCAAGACATGGTGGTCTACGTCAGGGATTGATTTGTAATGACATGTGACGGCCTGGGGGCTTTCTTGTTGTTAATATTTGTGTTGTGGCGCACTTACCTACGTGAGTTATATCTTGTGGAAAGTTGTGGGAGAATATTTTATATGTTGTCTATTTTATCTTTTACTAGCTGGTATGAACTATGTTAGACACTTGCACAAGCACATACATAGTTAATCACTCCTATCGGTTAAGAGGATGGATCTTGATATTGTTGAGTATTGATGCACATCCTTTTCTACTTTCCTTCTATGTGAAAGTGGTTATATTGGCACGAGCGTCGTCCGTGCAATACTAGTTGAATTGAGGGCACAAGATGCCTATTGTTTAGGGTTCATAAAGTGGGATTCGTGGCTTGTGATATTCTGGGGTCGGTACCTGATGATTACTGGATAGAAACCTTAAGTGAAACTGGCTACTCTCATCTAGTTTCTATCTGTTCTTCTTGTAATCGTGATCTCCGGATGTAGACTGTGTTCAACTTACTTTGCTGTATTATTACTTGTTGTATTCCGCTACTAGTTGTTATTTCTAATTCTCATTTCAAGTACCATATTAGCGTCGTCATTATGCCTAGTTTTATAGAGATATCATATTCTGTTAGTACTACACTTATACTTGTTTAGGTTATTTAGTCCAGTAGGTGCATTGACTCTTCCTCGTCACTACTCTACTGAGATTAGTCTTGATTCTTACTGGGTACCGCTGTGGTGTACTCATAGTACTCTTCTGCACAATTTTTGTGCAGATCCAGGTACTTCGAAGTTAGTTGATCATTAGTAGCTGCGCGATTTGTTACTATGGAGACTCATGGCAAACCTACAGCTGTATTTGCAGGCTTCAGAGTCACCTTCTGATTTTGTATTTACACCATTTATTCTTATTTTGAAACATTTGTATTTAGTGGTTTTCTAGCAAACTCTGTAGAGCTTATGACTTGTACTACCAGTTTCTAGATTGTAAATTTATATAAAGATTTCTATTTCAAAATTGTTCGATGTCAGTTAATTTTTTTGGTTATTTTAGTTAATGTGAGGCTTACCTAGTCCCTAAGACTAAGTGCCACCACGACACCCAATAGAGGGAAATTTGGGTCGTGGAAGGTTTGTATCAGAGGTCTAGGTTCATAAGTCCTATGAGTCATAAGCGAGTTTTGGAGAGTCGTGTGGGTCAGTAAAGAGACGTATGTACTTATCTTCGAGAGGCAACAAAACTATTAGGATAGTTTCACTTCTTTCAATCCTAACGTGCGAGTTTATTGGTCTCGGACTTTGAGTTTTTTATCATTCTATTCTCTCACAGATGGTAAGGATACGAGCTGATGTTCTCGATGACGCTGCTCTGGAGCAGGTATCGCTAGAGGCAGAGTCAGAGGTCGAAGAGGAGCACGTGCCTCAGCTAGAAACCTACCAAAGTAGCAGTCAAGGAGCCGCTAGTAGCTCTAGTTGGGGGACAAGTACCGAAGGCGCCTAATGTTAGCCCCGGACTTTAGGAGACTTTAGCACAAATCCTGAACATGTTTGGTAAATTGGCTCAGGCGAGGTTGGTTCAGGTTGAACCAGCTACTTTATAGGCCGGGGGAGGAACTCAGACTCTCGTCGCCCACACCCAAAGCAATAAGTTCACGTTGGTCAGGTTCCAGGTGTCATGGCAACACAGTCTGTGGTTCCAGTTCTGCCCGTCGTTTAAGTAGTAATATCTGATGAAGAGCAACTTAGACTTGCAAGGTTCAAGATATATTACCCTCCTACTTTAAGTGGTTTGGCTTTAGAGGGTGCACATGGCTTTCTAGAGAAGTGCCATCGTATTCTTCACACAATGGGTATTGTGGAGACGAGTGGGGTTGCTTTTACCACATTCGAGTTTAAGGGAGCGACTTATCAGTGGTGGCAGCCATATGAGTTGGGTAGCATGGCCGATGTAGCTTTACTTCCATGGGTTCAGTTTTTAGAGATGTTCCTGAGAGAGTTTTCACCTCAGTCCCTTCGTGACACATGGCGTGTAGAGTTTGAGAAGCTGTGCCAGGGCTCTATGCCAATGTTAGAGTATTTCGTTAGATTCAGTGATTTGGCCAGACATGCACCTGCTTTGGTCGCTACAGTTAGCGATCGAGTCTATAGATTCATTGAGGGGCTCAGAAATGATATTAGGTTTAGCATGGCTCGAGAATTGGAGTTGGATGTTTCATTTCATTAGGTGGTAGGGATCGCTTGCTGGTTAGAGGTCATGTGGGACCAGGAGAGAGAGGACAGGAGGGGCCAGGAGAGAGAGGGAAAGCAAGGTTAGGAGTGAGAGGACAGGGAGGCGAGGAGGCCTCGTAGACCAGAAAGATCTCCTGGACCTTATTTTGGAGGCATGTGCGTCATGGTAGAGGTTTTGTGGGTCAACTAGTTTAGTTTGCACTTCAGGCTTTGCATGATGTATTAGGTACTCATGGGTATCAGAGTACCCGTACCGGACAGTTCCCATATCCACGTCAGTAGATGGGTTACTTTGAGCTCGGAGATACTAGCCAGATGGTAAGAGATTTTCCTAGACTTTGGGCAGATGTCTCACAGTGACGTATTCAAGTGAGTAGAGGGAACCCAAGAGGAGGAGGCCCGGGTCGTTGATATGTTTCATATAGTTGTTTTGAGGCCGTTGTGCCAGATGATGTCATATAGGTATGCTTTCGATTTGTTCTAGAGGAGCACCACTCGTATTTTTTTTGGTTCTGCTTATCAAGGTGAGTCTTCCTATTTTGCTTCACATGTGGGTGAGTTTCATGATTTAGTATTCTGCCTTTGTATTTGCCCCAATTAGGAGATTCTATGAGTGGTAGCCCATGTCTATTATTTGTTTTTATTCATTATTGGGAGTTACGAGACTAGGAGTGAATTCATGTTGTCTATTACGGTAGTTTTTGATGTGATTCCTGAGTATTTTGGTTACGACTTGTGATTTAGATGATCTACCGGTGTGGAAGCCAGTACGTGTAGTAATTTTATGGCGGAATCGATTTAGTGTAAGGTTTCAATTGGTTTGATGTATATTCTACTTGTGATTCAGAGTTAAGGGTGGGACACTCGAGATTTAATGTGATTTGATGTGCTTGAGCTGGGATGTGTGCCACGTGGAAGTTCTATTAGTATGACATCCTTCTAATTTGTTCATTTACTTTGATTTTTCTTGTGAATTGATTCGTACTGTGCTTATTGGGTTCTAGTTTGTGGGATGTGTGCCCGGTGGTGTTAGATGTGACTCATTGATTCAGGTGAATAGTTATGAGGTTTTCATGTTTTCTTGCATCGTTGTCAGTATTGTGGAGGTTGAGATAGGGTCTGTCGGCTATGAGGATAATTACCGGTGCGGGATTTGATTACGGGTAGCTATTGTGATCACAAATATTATTATGGGCCAATATGCGATGTGTCACATTGTATGGTCTTACCTTGTGGGTGTAGGCATAAGCTGTTGCAGTTGGTTGAGACTGATTCTACGTGTGGATTAAGAATCGGGTCTTTTGGAGATGAATGGAAGGCGAGAATTTTGACTCTAAGGCTTATTGGTACTGGTGGAAGGGGTAAATTACTGTTAAGATGGTGTTGTTATGCCTATGGGGATCAGGGTGACATGGGATCATGCGTATGTATGTTGGATGTGTTCATTAGTGATTTGATGACTTCGAGGAGATTCTTGGCACGTTCAAGGACAAACGTTAGTTTAAGAGGGGGGATTGTAACGAACCGGTCTATTTGTTTTGAGAATTTACATCCTATTTGGCGGCATAAGGTCTTGAGAAGCTTTGTATTATATGTTATTGCTTGTGTGCTTGGTCGAGTTCAGTTACTGGATCATTTAGAGTCAAATTGGAAGAAGAATTCTAGTTTTGGAAGCTTAAGCGGTAAGAGTTGACCAGAAATTGAATTTTGTGTAAACGACTCCTAAATAAGTTTTGGATGATTTCAGCAGCTTTGTTTGGTGATTTTGGACTTAGGCATGCATCTGGATTTTGATTTGTAGGTCCGTAAGGTAATTTGAAGCATTTTGGCAAAAGTTAAAAAAAATTAAGTTGGGAAGGTGGAGAAGTTTGACCAATAGTTTGGTGATATAGGGGTCGGAATGCGATTTAGGGAGTTGGAACACCTTCATTATGTCATTTGGGACTTGCATGCAAGTTTGCCATCATTCCGAATTGATTTGATAGGTTTTGGCGCGAGTTCTAGAAGTTGGAAGATTTGAAAGTTCATAAGTTTGGTTCATGGTGCGATTCATAGTTTAGACATTGTTTGATGTGATTTGAGACCTTGAGCAAGTAAGTATTAGTTTATAGAACTTGTTGGTGTGTTTAGATGGGGTCCTAAGGGCCTCGGGTGTGTTTCAAATGGGTTACAAGCCATTTTCTTCTATTTTTGGACTGTTGTTTTCTGTCATCTGGTTTCTTTGATCGCATTCTCGTCCTTTAATCCGCATTTGTCAAGCATTATTTTGGAGGACGAAATATTTCCTCTTCGCGTTCCCAATCTTCAGCTTGCGTTCGCGAAGTTCTGCCACTCGATTCTTCGTGTTTGCATACTTCTGCCCGTGTTCGCATACTTCTGCCCGTGTTCGCAAAGGTATGTCATTCCATTCTTCGCCTTCGCGTACTATTTCACACGTTTGAGTAGTTCAGACCTGGGCGATCAAATTTTTCTTCTCCATGTTCGTGAGTGTATTGTCGCATTTGGGTAGTTCAAACTGGGCACCTTTCATTATCTTTTTCGCGTCATGGGATTTTCCGCGATCGCGATTCATTAATGCCTTGGAAGAATATATAGTACTCTATCCCAAGGTTTAGCCATTTTCAATTGTTTTTGAGTTCTAGCGCTCAATTTTGAGCTATTCTTTGTGGGGTTTCCAAGCAAAATTGATTGGGTAAATGTTCTTCACATAGAATTTCTTATATTCCATGATTTTATCTTTATTTTTATCATTTAATTAGTGTTTTGGGTTGAGGTAAAATTGAGATTTTGGAGAAAACTTTCAAAATGTAAAATGATGATTTGAAAGACCAAATGGTATCAGAATTTGTTAATTTTAGTATGGTTGAATTTGTATCAGAATGGGTGTTCGGATTTTGTAAAATTTATCGGGTTCCGAGGTGCGGGCTCAAGGGTCGACTTATGGGTTGATTTCTAGTTTTTGATAAATACTGAGGCTTTATTATCTCAAATAGTTTCTTATGAGTTTTATTTATGCTTTGAAGTTATTTTGGATAGATATGAGCCGTCCAGAGGTTACTTCACCCGAGAAGTTCATTTTAGAGTATCGATCTATCTTTTTTTAGGTAAGTATCTTGCCTAACTTCGTGTGGGGGAAACTACCCCTTAGAATTGAGTCTTCTATGCTAATTGTATCATGTACAGTCAGTGTACACGATGTGACGAGTACGTGCTCAGGCTTATTTGCGGAAAGTTATCCTTTTGGGTTCTTAGGTCCTTATATTCACCGACTATGAAGTTGTTTTTATTATGATTAAGCTTCCTATACTAGTTTCACCTCTACATGCTTTAATTGGAATTAATTGCTTCATGATCCACTTTTATTGTCTAGTTGACACTTATATGACTTAACTGAATTGTTACCTCTTATATTTCCGTTCTATCCTTTGCTGATTGCTTCTTCTTAATTGCAAGTATAATTATCTCTTCTGTAATTGTTCACACTTAATTGAGGTTATGATTATCCTTCCACTGCTTATCCTTAATTGAATTTATTGTATCTCTTTCGTAATTGGCCAACCTTAAAGGAAGTTTAAATATCCTATATATTAGTTGAATTATCCTTATTTGGAATTATTGACTCGTGTTATCTCCCTTGTTGTTGAACTATACCTTGTGGGATCGTTGTTACATATTACTTTCTCCTTTGTTGAGCTATTCTTATTTTGACTATTATTCTCCATTGTGGTTACTCCTAGTGAAATAGTTCTATTGTTTCTTTGTGATCGAAATCTCTTGAATTGATTTAATTCCCTTACTCTTATGTTATTGTCATTGTGGCTA
Source organism: Nicotiana glauca (assembly GCA_026770625.1). Classification (NCBI taxonomy): domain Eukaryota; kingdom Viridiplantae; phylum Streptophyta; class Magnoliopsida; order Solanales; family Solanaceae; genus Nicotiana; species Nicotiana glauca. The sequence continues at coordinate 76,245 of MU742238.1, forward strand.
TGGTACTCAATGTTATGTTGCATGCGGTTTCTGCCATGCGGTTGGGGTGGTGTTGTACGAGGTTTCTGTCATATTATTGTTACAATTGACTATGCACATGCAGCGTGACAAGGCTGGATATCTGTTTGTTTGCGCATGTTGAGAGACAAGGTGGCAATATTATTATGCAATGTGTCGAGACAAGGTGGGCATATACTTTATAATTGTACACGTGGTGAGAAAAGGTGAGCTATTTCAGGGACTGATCTGTGATGACGTGTGATTGCCTGGGGGAATTCTTGTTGTTAATATTTGTGTGAGTTCTATCTTGTGGGAAATTGTGGGAAAACATTTTACATGCTGTCCATTTTCTCTATACGTACTAGCTGGAATGAACTATGTTAGGACACTTGCACAAGCATACACGTAGTTAATCACTCCTATCAGTTAAGAGGATGCATCTTGATATTGTAGAGTATTTATGCACAACCTTGTCTAATTTCTTTCTATGTAAAAGTGGTTATATTAACACGAGCGTCGTCCGTGTAGTGCTAGTTGAAATATGGGCATAAGATGCCAAGTGTTTAGGGTTCATAATGTGGGACATGTGGCTTGTGATATTCTGGGTTCGGCACCTCGTGATGATTATTGGATAGAAACTTAATTTGAAAGTAGTTACTCTCATCTAGTTGCTATATGTTCTTCTTGTATTGTGATCTCGGTTGTAGGTTGTGTTCAACTTACTTTATTGTGTTATTAGTTGTTGTGTTCCGCTGCTGGTTGTTTCTAATTCTCATTTCAACTACAATATTAGTGCCATCATTATGCGGAGTTTTATAGAGATATCGTATTCTGTTAGTACTCCAATTACACTTGTTCAGGTTATTTAGTCTGGTAGGTGTCTTGATTGTTCTTCGTCACTAGTCCACTGAGGTTAGTCTTGGTACTTACTAGGTGCCGTTGTGGTGTAGTCATACTACTCTTTTGCACAACGTTTGTGCAGATCCAGGTATTTCGAAGTCAGTTGATCATTAGTAGCTATGCAGTTTGTTTCGGTGGAGACTCAAGGCGAACCTGCTGCTGCGTTCGCAGGCTTCAGAGTCACCTTCTGATTTTATATTTACACCGTGTATCCTTATTTTGCAATAGATGCATTTAGTGGTTTTCTAGCAAAATCGATAGAGCTTATGACTTGTACTACCGGTTTTGGGATTTAAATTTATATAAAGATTTTTATTTCAAAATTATTCGATGTCAGTTTAAATTTTTATGTTATTTAAGTTAATGTTAGGCTTACCCAGTCCCTAAGAGTAGGTGCCATAACGACACCCAACGGAGGAAATTTCGAGACTTCCTCTAGGCTCATTTTGTGATTTGTGACTTGTGATTATGATGTGTTGGAGTCCTGAAAGGTTCAAAAATATTGAAATACTTAGTTCCCAACTAGTGGACTGAAGATAAGAAAGTTGACCAAAGTCAATATTTTGAGTAAACCGATTTAGATTTATGCTTTGAAAATTCCTATAGGTTTGTGTGATAAATTTAAACTTCTACATATGTTCGGATTAGGAGATGAGGGGTTCGCAAGAGGTTTTCTCCTACATGTTGTAGACAAGAGGAAACTATGGGAACACCTAGAAGCAATGAATCGCAAGAGGCATTCTCCTACATTCTTTCTTAATCTATATTTTAATGCTTTCAGTTATTATCTTGATTGTTAGTATGATTATGAGTGGCTAAACTCTCTCATTTAGGGTCTGATGGAACCTATTAAAGGATTATTTTTTCAGTATGTTTAATATAAATTTTCCGTTGATCTTTCTCTACTTGTTCAACTATATTTTCTTTGTTGTTAATTGAAGAGCTCTCAATTAATTGTGCCTATTTAGTGTGTGTTACATGAGAGAGGGAGAGAGAGAGAGAGAGAGAGAGTATATATTTAGGTAGTTATTAAAAAACACAACTCCTAACGTATTTGAGAGATCAATACAAAGGGTTTAAAGGCGAGATTAAAGATAAAAAACCTTGGTACGATCGTAGTGAGCGGTGAATCAGTTCCAGCTAGCATAGTTCGAGAGAATACGTCTAGTAAATTGTGGTAGTTGATCGATATAGACATACGCCACGCGAAGTACTCACGGTTGATAGAGAATACTTAGGTGAATTTATAGGAAACATAGTGGGGGAGATTCCGACAATAGGAGAAATCATAACCCTAGACTTTTCCAAATCTTGTCTACAACATTTGCTCTGTTAGGTACAAATTACTGCATATTAATTACTTCATTCTTAGTTAGTGAATATTCAAATTTTTATTTAATATTTCTGAAGGTTGATTACTTGAATTCGTGCAAAATCAGTAATTGTGATTAGTAAGTTAATTCCCCGTGATTCGACTCTGGACTTGTCGGATTATATTTGCAACAACTACTAGACCTCTTAGGAGGCATAGTTGGGCATGATCAGGTGTGATTTGATATTATTGCATGACAAATTGGAAGATAAGGTTCATAAATTTGACATGAGAGTTTACTTTGTATTGCAGAACTTTTATTGTATTTTGAACCTTTCGACAAGTTCATATAGGATATTTAAATTGATAGGGTGTATTGGAAGGTACCCGAGAGACTTAGATGAGTTTTGATGCATTGGTAGTAAGATAAAGACTTAAACTGTTGAAATTAGGCTTGCATTTGTCCAATCCTACCTTTTCTCGAATATGTTCATTGCTAATCTTCTGTAATCTGGTATGCTTGCACAATCATCTCAACATCCTCATTTTAGCTACTTTTATCTTCTGGACATGGGAGTTCCTGACTGGTCAATATTTGTCCCATATAATATAATCGGTCTAAACTTATCTTTAAGTTTTAATGAAATATTCTTATCACACAAGACACCAGACGCGAGCCCCCATTTCATCTACCGTACTCTGATACAATGTATGACATCCTTATCAATCTCAATTTTTTTGGATTTTTGATCCAAGGTACTTGAAACTTCTTCTCTTGGGGATGAGTTGTGTATCAAGTCGCACCTCCATGCCTGCTTCCTGGCCCGTATTTCTAAATTTGCACTCTAAGTATTTTATCTTGTCCTGCTAAAGTTTGAAACTTTTAAACTCGAAGGTCTATCTCCAAACCTCCAAACTCTCGTTAACACCGTATTACGTCTCTTTAATCAGAACTATGTCATCTACAAATGACATACATTATGGTAACTCCCCTTGAATATGGCGTGAATGCATCCATCGCAAAGAAAAATAAAAATGGGTTAAGAATTGATCCCTAGTTCAACCGTTTCACAAGTGAAAAGTATTTTGAATCTCCTCCTACTGTCCTTACGCAGATCTCAGCTCTATTAGACATGTCTCTAATAACCCTAGTATAAGCTATAGACACACCTTTAGTCTCCAAGCATCTCTATAAACTTCCCTTTGGACTTTGTCTTATTCTCTAGCCAATGAAGTACCACTACCAAAAAGAAAAAATTAACCACCAAATAAATCAAAAATTAGAAATATTTTATGGAAACTGATTGGTCGAAAATTATATGATTGGAAAAGAATTGTGTCATGACCCAAAATTTCTTTAAGTCGTGACGCTATCTAGCTCAACTCGCTAGGTAAGACCAACAATATAAGTCACTACAATGATAAAAAATGAACAGAGATAATAAATAAAATAGCCCAACGAATTAATACAACAATCCCAAGGACTGGTAATACAGGTCACGAGAGACTATATAAGAGTACAAACTGATAGGAAGAATAATATATTATATTTTTGAAGTTTTACATAAACAAAATTAAAATCCGAAACTACCACGAACAATTGGTAGCTTGTATCATGAGAACTGGTACGTCTTCAATGATAAGCTCTCGAACTCTACAGCCTCTCATCGTCGAATATCTGCACGCAAGGTGTAGAGGTATAGTATAAGTACACCGGCCCTATTTACTTAGTAAGTATCTTGACTAACCTTGGTGAAGTAGTGACAAGATTTATAAGTCAAAAGATACTCACTAATATAAAATGTACAATTAAATTACAATAGAAACAACAGTAGAAATAATCAAGTAGATTACAAGAAAAATTATGAGAAGTAGAAAATGAATAAATAAAAGAAATCACAATTAGTTTTCTCAATATCACGACCAATTCTTTTAAAACAGCCCAAGTCATGAGGTTAAAGCAATAACCACTAAAATAATATAGAAATCCCACGAATTATCTTGCTACGAGGAATGTGTTCAAGAAATCAAATCAAATGGCATGATAACACCCTCCGTGCATTTACTCATCCTCACTAAATGTATGTGTGTATGTCAAATAAATTAGCACGGTCACACCCTTCGTGTCACGACCCCAAAACTAACCCGGTCATGATGGTACCTATCATGGAACTAGGCCAGCTTACAAAATCCCAAAACCAATCAATATTTTCATTCATAGGATAAAATAAAAGCTATGAAACAATAAACCTTTATGAAGTGTTTAAAACAAAATAATAATGCGGAAAGAAAGCCCGACATCGGAGTATCACTAGTCATGAGCATCTACTATAACCCTATGACAACATCAAGACTAACATAGCCTAGAAAATCACTAAATACAATTAAGGGAGGGTAAGGAGGGAGGAACGCAGGGCTGTGATCGCTAGATCTTCTAACTCCGATGGACCTACCACTGAGTAACCAACACCTGCTACCGGGTTCAGAAATACCTAGATTTGCACACATGATATAGGGAATAATGTGAATACGCCAACTCCGTAAGTAATAAGTTAAATGAAGACTGAGAGAATTGACGAGCAATAAATCATGTACAGTTCATATCATGAAATCTCAATATAACACAACATGCTTTTAAAATCGGTTTTGAATCAACTAAGTTCATTTAAATCCAGTTTCAGTAAAACCATTTAAAAAATATTTCAATAAATTTCAAATGAAGTGATAAGATAGCGAGTAGAAATGGTAAAAACATATTCAGCCCCTCGAGCAAAACTCGCTCGTATACAGCCCCTCGGGCAACATAAATCACAAATAGGCCCTCGGGAAAACATGAATGATTAACAACCCATTGGGCATACCTCACAATCACTCATAAACAACCCCTTGGGAAAAATATCATATCACTCACTCAGGGTACCCGCGCTCACTGGGAGTGTTCAGACTCCGGAGAGGCTCCTATAGCCTAAGCGCTATAACAAGCCATCTCGTGGAATAAATCTGTTGGGCCTCGGCCTCATAACAAGCCACCTCGTGGCATAAATCAATCAGTACTACGGCCTCACAAATATCATGAATCAATAACAACATGCTACGACGTGCAACCCATTCCCACAATATCCTCATAGCACAGGCCCTTGGCCTCACTCGGTCAAAAACCTCTCAAGCCACTCGGGCTAACAGTAAAACAGGGTGTTCAGCCTAAAATATCATTTTATACATTAAAACGGAGTAAATACGACTGAGTTATAAAATCAATGAAGCATAGCATTACTGAGTATAGATATTAAGTAAAATTAGTGAGGAATAGTACTAAATATCCCCTAAGGTCCAAACAGCTTGGCACAAGGCCCAAATATGACATTCCATCCAAAACATAGAAATACTTTCTAAAGCACAATAGTATCAAATAGTTTTCAATCAAATATGTAACTTAATAATTGTTACGGGACAGACAAGTCACAATCCCCAATGGTGCATGCTCTCACGCCCGTCACCTAGCATGTGGGTAACCTCAAAGTAGTAAAAAATGTGAAATTCGGGATTTCATACCATCAGGACTAGATTTACAATCATTACTTACCTCAAACCAGTCAAAACTCTACACCGCGATGCTGTTGCCCCTGGAATCGCTTCGAATCTATTCACAATCATAAAAATACAATCAATATATGATAATGGGAAGAATTCCACAAGAAAAGCTGCAAATTAAGCACAAATCACGAAATCCAATCAATTCCGGACCTCGGGCTCACGTCTCGAAATTCGACAAAAATTACAAAACTTGGAAACCCATTCACTCCCGAGTCCAAACATACAAAATTTATAAAAATCCGACCTCATTTGGTCACTCAAATTCTCAAAATCCACTCTCCAATTTCTGGCCCTAAATTCCCAAATTTCTACTCCAACTTCTCAATTAAACGATGAACAAAATCATAGATTCGTGAAATTTAAACCATTATAGGTTAGAATCACATACCTCAACGTTGCTCCTTCAAATCCCTTGAAAAATCTCCTCTCTCCCAAGTTCCTCAAGCCCAAAATCGAAAAATGAAGAACAAATCTCGAGCTTGGGTTTCCTATCCAACAAAACCGCACATGTGGTCAAATACCCACTTCTGCATCACCACACCTGCGGAATTTCCATCGCAGGTGCAGAACCCGCTTAATGAACCACTTTTTGCATCTGCGGTCACACCATCGCATCTTTGACTCATCTTCCAGTTCTGCGCAACGGACCAAACTCCACAACATCTGCATCTGCGGCTCCCAGCTTGCACATGTGATCTCGCACCTGCGGCTCCCCTTCCGCAGGTCCAGAAACACCAGCGGAAATCACACCAGCAACCCTCAAACACCAAAAACCCATCCGTCAACCATCAAAAATATACTCGAGGCCCTCGGGACCTCAACCAATGATACCAACAAATCACATATCAACGTACAAACTTAGTCGAACCTTAGGAACACTCAAAACAACATCGAAACACTGAATCACACTCAGATTCAAGCATAAGAACTTCTAAATTTCCATATTCGACAAACTGTGCCGAAACCTACCAAACCTTGTCTGAATGACCTAAAATTTTGCACACACATCAAAATTTACACTACGGACCTACTCTAAATTTCAAAATTCTTGACCTAATAATTTTGCACACACATCACAGTAACCTACCATGCACATACCTGGGGGTGACCCCACGTCACCCTGCCCCATACATGTCTGATTGCACAACATGACTGAAATTTCGCAATCCAACCATGCCCATAAACCTTAGAACCCAAATTTCCAGTTTCAAAATTATCTACAAGATCAGAACCTTACATCTACACACCCAATAAATTGGAGCACACTGTATAAGTCCAAACAAGTTGTATCAGACCCTATCTGTAACCCAAGATGTAATCACATGACATACCACAAAACTCAAACACTCGAAGCGATAACTACAAATTATAGCAGCTGCTCAAATAACCTAATACCATTAACAAGCGCCTTATCAAGCAAGGCCTCATTCCAACACTTTCGTATATTGCCAATGATTAATGAAATAAATAGAAATCATAACCATTCCTCAGATCAACCAGTCATGGAGTTTCCTATCCTTCTGCAAGGGCTATAGTAAATTTTAAAGCTAAATTTCGATATTATCCCTCCAACATGCTGAAATTGAATCCGATAGTATTCATTATAGGTCCAATGACCTCATCTAATCTAGCACGACTACTCCGGTGACATGAAACATCAATACAATCTAAATCCACAACCCCTGTGACCCCGCGTACCAATAAACAACAATCTAGATGTACACAACTCATGGAATAATGACTCAAATGAGAGAGATATACCGCAAGCTCACCATACCACCACGACACATTACTGAGAAACCCATCACATATCATAGAACCAGAACACACGAATCTAACCCGAAGGATCATAGCTCAACATAACTTCACTGCAATGCGCGACCCTATCCAAATACTGGTCCACCGGAGACACCTCACGTCTCCATGCTCAAAATCATTAACCATGCACAGCTTGATGTCTAGTACCAAAAGTGAATCACCATACCCACAGAGAAGCAAATGACGCAATACCATGCCAGCCCATAAGAACATATCCAATGCGCAATCAATCATGCAACACCCATATACCCGTCTCATTCAAATTCTGCTAAAAATCCCCAAATAGAACCCTATTACATGTGCATAAAATCAACGCATCACCACACGGAAAGGTAACTCATAGATCATTCTAGAACGCGAATAAGCTCTATGACGATCGAACAACACATCCTTCAGCAATAGCAATTCAAAGTCTACAAAATAGACTCGATGCAGAACACACATCCATATTGGCCTACCTATGAACCCCTTGTCAAGGAGTTCCTGAAGCTATTTCTTCAACTTCTTTAACTCCATCATTTCCATATGATACGGTGGAATAAAAATGGGCTAAGTGCTCGGCATCAAATCAATACCAAAATCAATAACCCCATCCGACGGCATACCCTACAGGTCTGTAGGAAACTCATCCAAAAATCCCTCACCACCGAAACTGAATCAATGGTGGGAGTCTCTGCACTAATATCCCTCACGAAGGCCAACTAAGAAAGAAAACCCTTCCCAACCATCCGATGATTTATCAAAATGAAATCACTCTACTGGGAACATAATCAGTCGAACCTCGGAACTCAATCTGTATCCATCCCCGACATAGCCAACATCACCGTCTTAGCATAACTGTCCAGAATAACACGATGCAGAGACAACCAGTCCATACCCAATATCACATCAAAATCTACCATACTAAGCGACAAAGGTTCACTTGGGTATCTAAACCCCCAATAGCCATACCACAAGACCGATATGCGCGGTACTAAGACATAACTTATTTTTGAGAACTCCCCATCTCCAAATCCATAAGGCACCCAAATCACTATCTCCGATCCCAACTATACCGCTCGATCATCTTATGTACCTCAGATACTCGATCATTCCTCACAGAATACTCCTAAAATTCTTATATGCCACCAATCAACCTCGAATATTAACTGTCAATAACACAAGAGAATGTCGTAATACTAATGAAGTATCCTTAACTCGAAGACATTTCCCCTTTCTGAAATATATACCCTCATCAAGCCACACCAATTAGTAATATCATTTACCTAGTCATCTGAAGCTGTCTATGCTGCCTAAGAATTAACGACCTTTATTTCATAACTGAACTGTGACCTTACACATGCAAATCACAACCCTACAAAACATACCGTATATACCATGCGATCTTGTGATAAATATGATAACTTCACATTTCATTCCGAGTCACAAGCAACTACGTACTCAACTAGCCAAGAACTCTCCATTTAATCCCATCCAGAAGAAAATCACTATACATCACATGCTCTTTACATAAATAGAAAATATACATCACTAACCGTGGTATAAACCATTAAGAACCCTCTGAATCCCATTTTCACAAAACCAAACCATCAGGGTTTAATCTTTCTAACTCAACCAAGCTACGTAGGTCACCAAAAACCCAAGAACATTGTCACGAGATACCTATAGAAACTCATCACCTCATAAGCGCCCAAAAAATTAATCATATCCCTTACCATGCCGATCCTACCAAGTACCAAGCTATCCTATTTATCCAAGTTCTTCCGAATTACCTTACAGGATTAAGAAATACCTGGATCTGCATAGAAGGTGCAGGGAGTAATGTGAGTACACCAACTCAGTAAGTAATAAAGGTAAATAAAGACTGAGTAGAAGTGACGAGCAATAAAACATATACAGTTCAGATCATGAAATCTTAGCAGAATAAAATAGGCTTTTAAAATTAGTTTTGAATCAACTCAGTTCATTTAAATCAAGTTTCAGTAAAAATATTTAAAACATCTTTCAACAAATTTCAAACGAAGTGATAAGACAGTGAGTAGAAATGGTGAAAACATATTCATCCCCTCAGGCAAAACTCGCTCGTATACTGCCCCTCAGGCAACATATACCACAAACAGCACCACGGGCAAACATGAATCCTAAACAGCCCCTCGGGCAATCATCACTATCACTCATATAAAGGCCCTCGGGTATTTCTCAAAATCACTCGTAAATAGCCCATCGGGAAAAATATAATATAACTCACTCAGGGTACCCGCGCTCACTGGAGATGTTCAGACTCCGGAGGGGCTCCTACAGTCCAAGCGCTATAACAAGCCATCTCCTAGTATAAATAACTTGGGACCTCGACCTCATAACAAGCCACCTAGTGGCATAAATCAATTAGGTCTGTGACCTCACATAAATCATGAACCAATAACAACATGCTACGACGTGCAACCCATTCCCATAATATCCTTACAATATATGCTCTCGGCCTCACTCAGTCAGAAATCTCTCAAACCACTCAGGCTAACAGTAAAACAGGGTGCTCAGACCAAAATATTATTTTATACGTCAAAACGGAGTAAATAAGACTGAGTTATGAAATCAGTAAAGCATAGCATGACTGAGTACATATGTTAAATAAAAACAATGAGGAATAGTAGTAAAAATCCCCTAAGATCCAAACACTTTGGCACAAGGCCCAAATGTGACATTCAACCCTAAACATAGAAATACTTTCCAAAGCACAATAGTATCAAATAGTTTTCAGTCAAATATGCAACTTAATAGTTACTATGGGATGGACCAAATCACAATCCCCAACAGTGCACGCCCACACGCTCGTCACCTAACATGTGCATCACCTCAAAGTAGTAAAACAATGCAAAATCTAGGGTTTCATACCCTCAGGACTAGATTTACAATCATTATTTACCTCAAACCGGTCAAAACTCTACATCACGATGCTCTTGCCCTCGACTTGGCCTCCAATCGCTCCAAATCTATTTATAACCATAACAATACCATAAATATACGCTAATGGGATGAGTTCCACAAGAAAAACTATCAAATTAAGCACAAATCCCAAAATCCACTCAAACCCGGCCCTCGGACTCATGTCTCAAAATTTGACAAAATTACAAACTTGAAAACCCATTCACTCCCTAGTCCAAACATACGAAATTTATCAAAATCCGACCTCATTTTGTCACTCAAATTCTCAAAATCCACTCTCCAATTTCAAGCCCTAAATTCCCAAATCAATCAGGCCCGCAGAATTTCCATCCCAAGTGCGTAACCCACTTAATGGACCACTTTTCGAATCTGCAGTCACACAATCACACCTGCGACTCATCTTCCGCTTTTGTGGAACGGACCACACTCTACAACATCTGTGTCTGCAGCTCCCGGCTTGCATAAGCGACCTTGCACCTGCGGCTCCCTTTCCGTAGGTGCAGAAACACCAGCAGATATCACACCAGTATCTCTCAAACACCAAAACATATCCGTCAACAATTTGAAACATACTCTAGGCCCTCGGAACCTCAACCATTGATACCAACAAGTCACATATCAACATACGAACTTAGTCAAACCTTTAGAACAGTCAAAACAACGTCGAAACACTGAATAACACTCTGATTCAAGCCTAAGAACTTCTAAATTTCCATATACCACAAACGGTGCTAAAACCTACCAAACCTCATCTGAATGACCTGAAACATTGCTCACACATCACAATTGACACTATGGACCTACTCCAATTTCCCGAATACCATTCCAACCCAGACATCAAAATTTCTATTGCCGACCGGGAAATGTCAAATTCCCAATTTTGCCAATTCAAGCATAATTCTACCATAAACCTCCAAGTCACATTTCGGACTCTCTCCCAAGTCCAAAATCACCTAACAAAGTTAACAAAATCATGAAAATACAAATCCGAGATCGAATACTAAAAAGTTAAAACTTGGTCAAACCTTTCAAATTTAAAGCTTCAAGCTGAAAATCTTTCTTCCATATCTGTTCCGATTAACCTGAAAACCAAAGCCGATAATTTATGTAAGTCACAATATATCATACGGGGCAAACCATGCTCGAGAACTGGCGAGCGAAGTGTAAATTTTCAAAACAACCGGTCACGTCGTTACGCTTCGTGCATCTATCTCATCCTCACCAAGTATATGTATATTAGTACCAACCAGGTAGAAGGAATACCAACAATAGTAACAACGAAGTAGAAGGTACACTGATGATAGTAGCAAATAAGGCAGAAGCCTATGGATAATGGAAAGAGATAATGTAGGAGGCACAAAAGTAATGATGGCAAATAAGGTAGGAGAACATAGATTTTAAAAACAAACAAGCTAGAAGGTTTTAGATTTAAAAAATCGACTATTGAGTATAGGCATAGATGTAAATATAGCCTACAAGAAAGAAAGCATGATGCAACAAAATAAACAAATAGAAGGAATGGATAGAACAACAAAAAATATGGTAGAAGGAAAATGTCATGACCCCAAACTCCCTCTTTAGGATGTCGTGATGGCACCTAGTCTTTAAGACTTAGCAAGCCGATTATAATAATTAGGCTAGTCTTTAACAATTATAACTTTAAATAGTGTTTAATATGAATACCGAAACAAGAGCAAAATAAACCTACGCGACAATAATCATAACATCCTCCCAAGACTGGTTATACAGAGTCACGAACTCTAGCTAAGTACATGGAATGATCTCAAAGATCGAACTACAATATTGTTTAAATAACAAATTGACAGCACAAAGAAAGGAAAGAACTCCAAGGGACTACGATGACCAAGCAACTCTAACTTGAATCCTCATGACCAATATACTAACTTGGCCTGAGTCTGATATCTCCAATACCTGGTTCTACATAAAAAATATACAGAAATGTAGTATGAGTACACCACGATCGGTACCCAATAAGTATCAAGACTAATCTCGGTAGACTAGTGACGTTGTACAAGTCAAGACACTTACTAGACTAAATAACCTATGCGATATATAAGTATAAAGCTAAAATGTAAAGCAAAAATCAGGAAATGACAACAAGAATCAACTAAACAGTAAAGCAATAAGAACATCATGAAGTATCATCAAAACCAAATGAGGAACACAAAAGAAAACAGATTAATCAAGCCACCCTAACACAAAACTCATGATGGAATCACTCTATGACACCTCATCTCGTAATCACAAGTCACAGGTCTCAACCCACCACCCTATGCTCACGACACCTTGTGCCCACATTTTAAATCACAACCGTACGGACAACTCACGTGCCAATATCTCAATCCCCAGGCATGATCACATGCTCACATTCACAATCCGCTCGGCATGGTCACATGCTCAATACCACAATCCACCTGGCATGATCAGATACTCATAATCATAATCCACCCGGCATGGTCGTAGGCTCACAATCACAATTTGCCTGATATGGTCTCAGGTTCAATAGCAACTTGAAAATGGATAATACAAGAACATATAGACATGTTCAATGATTGTCAAGTTTCATACTCAAGAGCTAGAATAAGTGGCATGCTACGGTGTATATTTGTGTGAGTGTAATACTACAGCCCAAGACAACAAGTAATATAAAAGACATCGAGTAGTTCGTCGAAGTAACAAAACAATTCACGCAACGTGTATGAAATACACAAGGAAAAACACACCATCACACGAAAATCACCAACACAATGTCTCCAAGCCATCACACATCATACATAACATTGCCACCCTTATCTCTATGATAGCCACTTGTATCACTCCGCCCTGACAATATCATTAGCCACCCTTACCTCTCTGATAGCCACCCGTGTCACTCTGTGTAATAGCCACCCGTATCACTTTGCCCGGACAATAACACAATAGCTACCCTTATGCCCTGCATAACAACAATGGTAAAACGCCACCCTTATATTCCATATAACAAGAACACGATGCATAACTCGTAACACTAGTGCCCATAGGCCACAACCTTTCCAAATATCCAACAAAATCAATATTTTCCCAGAAAATACCCCACGACTCAAACAAAATGTGTATGGAATCTAAATAACAACAAAATGAATGGGCAAGTAGTTCAACAAGGAACAACACAATAAAATAGATTAATGCCTTCTGATATCCTCAATTCTAATTAATTGTTTAAGGATAAACTCGATAGTGAAAGTATTTTATGGAAAATGGCAAACTTCAGATTCTAGTATATGAATTAGGCTAACAATGAAAGAGATGACACGAACTAGTTCTACCTCTAAATGGATGAGAATAACCCGGCAACAAAATGATATAATGTAACAACAATTTCAACTAAAAGTAACTTCACAATAAAAGAAATAATATAATGATAAAAGTGATAACAACTTCAAATAAAGGCCGAGCTGATACCCTTTATGTCTTCCATGATCCAACCAATGGTAGTTTTGCATTCCTGCAACACCTGCAGTAATTGTTCTACCTACACAACTAGCAAACCTGATGATATACTAACAAGAAAAGTAGAATTGCGACCCTAGAAAGCATACCTGAGGTGGGATGGAAGCAGTTTCAGCTCCAGCTGTGGTGGTTCCTCTATAATGGTTTTGCAGGTGGTATAGCTCTCTTTTCTAAATCAATAGGCTCGAACTGAGGTTCCCTCTTCCAGAATCCTTGGCCTTCGAGTGCCATGATCGTTATGCCAACCCTTCACCATCCATCTCCTCTTAATTTGTCAATCAAGCTCCCAATGGATCTTTGGCATTCAGGGACTCATTGTCTTCATACAGGATCATATCCACAACTTCCACTAGTGAGCAATTTGCATATTCACTAGGTCTCCTCATGGATTATTGAATGTTGAATATTACTTCTTCATCGTTCTACCTCATTTTTAATTCCCTAGTTTCATAATCAATAAATACCCTCCCCGTGGCTAAGAATGGTCACCACAGAATGATGGGTATCTCCTCGTCTACCTGGAAGTCCAAAATAACAAAGTCTACAGGGAATACATATCTTCCCAATTGTACCAGCACATCATCAAGAATCCCCGTCGATCTTTTCACTGTGCAGTCAGCCAGTTGCAACAGCAACAAAGTTGGTATAGCTCTACCAATGCCCAGTTTTGTATATATTGCCAAAGGCATCAAGTTTATGATGGCTCCTAAGTCGCACAATGCTTTTGCAAAAGCATAGCTCCCAATAGTACACGGAATAGTGAAGCTACCTGGATCAGACATCTTTTGAGCCATGGGTCTTGTCACTACCGGCGCTGCATTTTTGTGTTAGAGTTACTATGGACAGGTCTTGAAAGTCCAATTTCTATGACATGAGGTCCTTCATCATCTTTGCATAGCCTCGCATTTCCCTCAAAGCATCCATCAGGGGGATATTCAATTGAATCTGACGAAGCATCTCCATGAATTTTGTGTATTGATCTTCTTTATTTTGTTTTTCTAGTCTCTGAGGGAATGGTGCAGGCATCACTCTTTGTCCACTGCTTGCTGGCTGTTCTTTGTTGGAATTTTGTGGCACAAGAGGTACCACCTATTTTTCAACTTGTTCACTTTCTTTAGCCTTACCCTTATCAACCCGAGCCTGTTCAACCACCAGTTTAGTGAGTTTTGCTGATTCATCCATCTCTAATGAAACTGGAGTGGCTTGTGTAGTCTCTCTTCTGGATTGAGAAACTACTTGCTCCTTGTCTAAATTTCTCCCATTTTAGAGACTTACCACCATCAGCTGATTCGGGTTTTTCTTTTTGGGATTAATGTTCATGTCGACTGGCAATGTCCTCGGGGGCGGTTATTTAAGGCTATGGACAGCTTCCCTAGTTGAGTTTCAATACCCTTAATTGTTGAGTCATGCACTTCCAACTTTTCCTGCATCTTACCATTTATTCCAATAAGTTGTTGCAGCATACCCCTATTTTCTACCATATTATTGTCCTGTTGTTGATGAGGTGGCTGATATGTCAACGTTTCTAGTACTGTTGTTGATAGCCCTGTTGTCTCTGATATGGCACTAATACCTCCAGGTTGTGACATGTTCGGTCCGTACTGCTAGTTGGGTGTTGGCCCTCATTGTTGTCCTCCTTGCCTCTGACCCCCAAAATTGTTGACATAATTCATATCCTCTCTTAACCCTCGGTTTTCACCTTCTCCACTCCATAAACACACACAAGACTGATTAATACAAGGTGTACACAGTCCTCCATTTGTTGTGTCAATGATATACACTTGCTTTGTACCCATCTCATCAATCTTCTTTATCAGTATACTCATCTGAGTCATGAGTGTGGCTATGTTTTCTGCATGTGAATAATTTGGGTCAAGAGGAATTGAATGCACTATTGGTGTCAGGGTCATACCTCTCGTCATCCACCCCGAATTATGGGCCATCTTGTCAAGAAGGATTTTAAACTATATGAATGTGTTGCTCAGGAAAGCACCTCCAGCTGAAGTATCTACATTGGCTTTTAAATTGTTTGCTAATCCCATGTAGAATCTCTGGCCGGGCATCTGGTCTGAAATACCATGATGGGGACACATCACGAGCATCCCTTTGAATCTTTCCCAAGTTTCTTGCAAGGTCTCAGTGAGAGTCTGCTTGTACTGCAATATCTTATCAATCTGTCTTGCAGTCTTGTTGGGCGGGGTAAAACATTTTCAGCAACTGCTTGACTAATTCCTCCCAAGTGGTAATGGAATTATTGGGAGCGAATTCAGCCAAGTCTGAGCTTCCCCAGTCACAGAGAATGAGAACACTAACAGCTTGATAGCTTCTGGGGTCACATTTGGCTGCCTTTGGATCACACAAATTGACAAAAAAAAATTCAGGTGTTGTTAAGGGTCTTTAATGTGTGACCCGGAGAACAATCCCTTATTCTACAGAAGATGCAGCATGTTGTTGGTGATCTGGACTGTCTCTGCTTGTATTTGGGGCACTGCAATAACGGTGGCCAGGTTGTCTGTGTCCAATCATAAAGTGCAGCTTCTGGTACAAGAGGTGCCACCATTGCTTCGTTTGCATTGATGTTTTCCCTGTTGTCCATTTCAGTTGTGAGTTGGTGTATTTGTTGTGATTGTTTGTTCTTCTTGTTGGAACGGTTTAATGCCCTGAATGTTTTATCGGGGTCTGAGAATCCTTCAAGCAGTTCACCAGTCCTCAAAGAATTTCTAGGCATACACATGAATCACACAAGAGTTCAAACATGAGAATTTCAATGAAACATTATTTAACACCGTAGAAAATTGATATAAACTAATAATTCTAGCAGTACTTCTAAGTTGTAATAAATAACATCGTTAGCTCCCCGGCAACGGAGCCAAAATTTGATCACACCCAACTATGCCTTATAAAAGACAAAATGGTTGTTGCAAATATAATCCGGTTTACAAGTCCGGAGTTGAATCCTCAGAGAACTAATCTATCTATTACAACTCTTAGTGATGCTAGTACAAGCTTAAATAATTTTCGGATGCAAGATTTTTATCAATAAATATTGGGATTTGTTTAACTAACGTAAAATGATATTAAAACTAAAATATTCCAAACTAAAGATAATTCAATGGTAAAAAGATAAGGGATTATGAGCTGTGGGTTACCGCAATTATCTTACCAAAGTTTCGTTATTTCTAGCTCCACTTTTAAATTCAAGTAATGAATCTCTTAAATTACCCAAAAGTGGTATTGTTCAACAACAATCTAACGTAGTATTCTTTCTCAAGAAACACAAGGATATTAGACACGATTAATCAAGGACCCATTCAATTAATCACCATACAAAATATAGTTGAACAATTATAATAAACCCGATTTGATTATAATAAAACTGAGTCAAAACTTTATCTCACAATTGGTTCCATCAATCCAAGATTAAATGTTTAGCTACTTATGGTAAAACAAGCTAAAACCATAAAATCATTCATAATTCACAAAATAATGATAACATGAAGAGGAATAAAAAACTCTAATGTTGTCTTGATCTTCTCACACTTGTTCTTGCCTCCAACAAAACTAATAAAACCTTGATACCCTCTCCGTGGGTGACCTGGGCTTCTTATATGTTAAGGAGAGTTGCCCCTGAACTTACGAAATTACCCCTGGAAATAAGGTTCAGCAAATTAACAAGCAGCCACGTTTGGGCCGCGCATATCGTGTTCTATTCTGCTTGGACTAGCACGGCTGGAGCGCGCCCGCGCTTAGCCCGCGCTCATGAGGTTCAGCTGTTTTTTACTTTTCTCTTTCTTATTTCACGTGCATTCACCTCTGAGTTGCATTCCTTGCTCCAAATTATCTCCAGAGGTTGTTCAATATCCTCATAATCAACACTTTCTCCTGCAAAGCACCAATTTCATAATTAGAGCCATTTGTTGCCATTTAACATTCATATAGCAATAAAGCATAGCTAAGTTGGAGCATAAATGGTTGTTGTACTACACAAATATAGCCTATTATCATTGAGTCTCACCTTGATTTGAGAGAATTAGGAACCCTTGAACTTGAGGTACGTACAACTGCACAACGTCCACAGCCTTGAAGTCCCCTTCTGCATTACTCTAGTTGTTCATTTCCATTCAGACAGTTTTACTTTCATTTAAACTTTTATTTGTCATGTTCTAGACGCTCGTGTATTCGTCACACCAATTCTGGGATTTGTACATAATTATCGCTGTATATAAGATTTATCTGCCTTATTTCGGTTTATTTAGCTTAGTGGTTGTCATTTGGTTTGAATTCTTAAAAATGGTTAATAACTAATCTAACGTTGGCTTGTTTAGCAAGTGAAATGTTAGACGGCATCATGGTCTCGAGGATGGGAATTAGGCCGTGACATAGATTCAATATTAAGTGCTACAGTTTGGTACCTATTTTTCAAATCCCTAATATAAATTCCTTGCTCGATCACTGACCACCCATTCTCTACAAGCTCGTTTTCAAGGCGTTTTAATTAGATAGTGTCATCTTCAAAGGACAATTAGCTTTGAATAAACCGCGTATCTACATGCAACACAAGTCAGTCAACGTGGAGGAAAATCAGCTGGCTATTAAAATGCTACCAATATTGACTTGTCAAATTTAAAAAAGAAAAAAACATTGACTTGAAAATAACATAAGGGAGGTAATTAAATGCGATCTATAATTAGGAGATTTGCCTTGTTCTTTTGGTAAAGAACATCTCCTTTTGTTCTATATTATGTTCTTGCACATGCCTTAAGAACGATATTTAATAACTTTAATGACAAGATTATCTAAGCAACTCTTATCTCTCTTTTAACGTCTCACTTAAAAGACTCCAATAATTAGAACAGTAAGATTAGATTTTAAAAAAACTAGATGACCTCTTGTTTTTTCAAAATGTCAATATTGTTGTAATAAATTCAGTTTATCAAAATTAATTATTTCTTGGTCAAAAGGAGACAAACTAGCCAATGATTCTGGCCTGATAGTCTTTTAGACTGATTTATTTCTTGTGCTTTTATTAGGAAAGCACAGTGCAGTTTCCACCCTAATAAAACAAACGCAAATTCGGATTTACTTGACAAGGGAATACTTTGACTTGAATCACCTTTTCTGTTGTTTTTTTGTTTTGGTTTATAGTCGATATCCATATTGGGGCTCGGTTAAATTTGGATTCGTGCCAGGAAGTCCTATATGGAGTATAAAGCGCTTCCTAAAAAAGGGAATTTCATGCCTAGAGGGTCGAACTCGAAATCATTGGTTAAGGATAAAGGAGTACTTACCACTCCACCGTAACCCTTGTTAGTATCTTTTGTGTTGTTATTAATATAGTACTTGCTAGTTCATTATTAAATTCATAGTGATTACTTAACGGACTTCATTGTAATAAAAAGAAACAAAAAGTAAGTATCAGTAATTCAGTATGCACAACGCAAGCTCTAGCAATTATTTTCATAATTTGCAAATCCTACTACTCACTTTCTTCTTTCTAGTTAGCTTGTCTCTCCAAGAAAACTTACAAGTTTCAAGCACGGAACAGTCCATATTGCTAAGCTTGAAACAACACTGGCGCGATTCAGAGTTCCTCCACTCATGGAATTTGAATTCTTCAGCATGCAATTGGTCTGGAGTTTCATGCATCAATGGCAAGGTGACAGAGCTAAATCTTGGAGAAAAGAACATTACTGGAATAATTCCATCAACAATATGTCTGCTCAAAAACCTCACCTTAATTGATCTCTCCAACAACAATATTTCAGGGACCATACCAGCTAGCCTGAAGGACTGCTCAAAGCTACAACATCTGGACTTATCCAATAATTATTTGAGAGATCCGATTCCAGGTGAGTTGTTTGGGATGACAAAATTAGTCAATTTGTATCTTAATGGTAACATGTTGTCTGGTGAGATGCCAAAACAAATATCATCAGCATCCCAACTTAAAAATCTTAATCTCTCTGAGAACTACCTCAACGGTTCGATACCAAAAGATATTGAGAACTTGAAAAATCTTGTTAAATTGGACCTGTCACATAATTCTCTAAGTGGTTCAATTACAAATCATTTGTTCCAGTTGCATCAATTGCATTACCTCTCACTAAGTTCCAACAACTTGTCTAGTGTGATACCTGATGTAATGGACTTGTTTAGTTTGTATAATATAGATCTTTCTCATAACCAATTGACTGGTTCTTTACCAAAGGGACTTGGGGATTTACCTGGATTGGATGCTTTGGATTTGTCTCATAATCAGTTATCAGGAGATATTTCAGAAAGTATAGAATATCTTAGACCTAGAAATACTTTGAGGCTTTGTTCCAATAAATTCTCGGGGAGAATTTCTGCTGAATCTGTGAAGCTAAAATATGAAGAGAATTGCTTTGATGAGTCCAATCTTTGTTCTACATCCAATAACTTATCCATCCCTGGCCTACCAAGCTGCTCCTCTGGTGATGATGAGGTTCAAAAAATTTTGAGACCAAAGCACTTGATTATCATATTTTCTGTTGTAGGGGTTGGAATAGCTATAGAGTTGATATGGATCTTTAACATGGTCAGAAAGCATTGGTGGACGAAGCTGGTATGGATCTTTTCTTTGATCGAAAAACCTTGGTGGAAAACAAAGAAGCAAAATGTCAAAGATGACTTGAACTTAATTTCATTTCACAAGTTGAGGGTAACTACAGAGGACATTATGTCTGGCTTGAAGGACGAAAATATGATAGGAAATGGAGGATCAGGGAATGTCTATCGAGCTGTGATCGAGCAAACAGGCAATACCTATGCTGTTAAAAGCATAGGGAATGACAAAAAATCAGGTGCAAGACTCCAAAAGGAGTTCCTAGCAGAAGTTAGAATACTTGGTAGTATTCGACATAAAAACATTGTAAAGCTCGTGTGTTGCATCTCGAGTGTAGAGAGAAACCTTCTAGTCTATGAATACTTTGAGAAACAAAGCCTGGACAAATGGCTCCACAGAAAGAGAAGAGCAGCCTCACCAGGTCAAAGTAGTACCCCACCCTTGGATTGGCAAAAGAGATTAAAAATAGCCATTGGTGCTGCTCAAGGACTCTGCTATATGCACCATGATTGCACTCGACCCATCATTCATAGAGACATTAAGTCCAGCAATATACTTCTGGACTCAGACTTCAATGCAAAAATAGCAGATTTTGGACTAGCAAAAATACTAGCCAAGCGGGATAATGATCCCGAGACAGCTTCTGCTATTGCTGGAACATTTGGTTACATAGCCCCAGGTATACTACAGTATAATTGTTTATGTTTACCTCTTGAATTTTTGAAAAGAACTTATCCAACTCTAATATGAAATTTTAATGTTTGGTCCTAACAGAGTATGCCTCAACATTCAAAGTGAATGTAAAGACTGATATCTATAGCTTCGGAGTGGTGCTTTTAGAATTGATAACCGGGAGAGAACCCATACTCAGGGACGAACAAATGAATCTAGCACAATGGTCTCAACATCATTTCAGAGAGGGAAATTCCATTCTTGAGGCGCTTGATGAAGAAATCACGGAAACAAGTAACTTGGAACAAATGATAGGTGTTTTTAAACTAGGACTGATGTGTACTGGAGCATCACCATCTGGTAGGCCGTCAATGAAGGAGGTTTGCAACATTCTTCAAAGGTACAGAGAATCCCAGGTTTTGAGGGAGTACAATGTTTAGTATTAAGTCGACAAACATAGTTGTAATTTGTAAATACAATAGAATGAGAAAGCCATGTTGGCAACAATGTCTTCCAGCGATATATAATTCTTATTAAGAGGCTAGTTAAATCAAACTTGATGGTGTTAACAACTCATAAATATATTCTTATATTTTAATGCAGAACATCACGTCAGAATAAAACTAGCAGATAAAGCATTTCTTTTACCATTTGTTTGGTTTATTCATTATTGTACGAAGATTTCTATTGAAATTTTGTTGCTTTCAGTTACTATAGTAACATTTTTAGTATAATAAGTTAGCTTAATTATAGGATAAATCTACCTTTTTGAATTCAAATTTCAGTTAGAGATTTTTTAGGTTTGTTGAGATATTTTAATTATTTTGAATTCTTGTTATACATATATTTTTCTGTAGATTATGTTCCTAATTAGCTATTTAAAGCCTTGTTATGCTTAATAAAATTATTGAGAGACATTTTCAATCTTTACTTCTAATATTTTTGCTGTCCCATTTTTTAGAAAACCAACAACTTCGCATCGTGGGCTTAAAGCCAGTTCTTGAGCCTCAGCTTTATAGTCAAAATTATAGTAATTCAATAACATAGTTACTTTTATTTTCAAGCTCCTTTATGATAATATGAAAGTAACCTAACCAAATTTAGAATTAAAGCTCGGACTAAACTGAATTTAGAAAGATAGTAGCTTCAAGACTTTTCTCTCTACTTTCCAAAAAGATTATCAAGCCATCTCCTCCAACCCCAGATGAGGATAGGTTGTCACGGTCAGACATTTTTCCGAACGATAGCGGCACCAAAATGTCCGTGCAGCGACTGTAGTCACCCCCAAACTACAGGCCAGCCTGTCCTTTTTTCCAGGTTTTCTAGCACGATCATGTGCCTGTGGAGGAACTTGCCCAGGAGGCTTGCTCCAACTGTACCGCCCGACCAATACCAAGGCTTGCAACCTTGACTAGCTGTGGCGCTTCTCATCTCTGGATCTCATCCATGCGCACACCCGGGGTTGGCTAAGGACATGCCAGTCCTTCGCCTAGCACTAAGCATCGCTTGTGCGTGCATAGTCTAATCCTCAAGCTTGACACTCGCCTTGTGCATCCGCACCCAGCTTGTGCTTCGCCCGAGTAGGGCAACGTTCAGTCCTTGGCCTTTGTCATGTGCGTCTTACGTAGAATGCCAATCTTTGCCTTGTGGCATAACCAATCATAACTCTTGCGACATACTTCCATCCCGCATAGTGCATTGTCGCCCCATAGCTGCACGTCTAGGCCACCGGACCCTTGCTTGCCTAGTTGAACCCAAGCCAAGCTCATAATTCGACACATGAGGCCCCTAAGATAGGTGCTTCAAGTGTACAATTGGCACGAAGGTCTCTATCCACCATTTCGTTAGCCCGCGGGGCCCAATCATCCCACACGTCAAGCCTCACGTGCCCGGTTGGTGACCAAGGCTAGCCTGAAGGCGTCGCGCCATCCATAGAGTCCCCAAGCTCGTATGGATACCTATGACACTCCTTTGAGGTGCCTAGGTAGGCCCCTGAGGTTGTTCCTCAGAGTAGCTCATTTGGTGCGGCTCGGTGGCAGCCCGTACGGGGGAAGTAGGTTGAGCTTCAACGCCTATACCCCCTTATATATGCTTAAAATGAAAAGTCCCATGATTCCGTAGTTGCCAGGCTCGGGCCAGAGAATCAGAATGACTCTTTCTTGCATCAACGATCTCCAAATGATGCCTCACTTGGTCAGCATATATAAGGGCATACTAGGAACAAGGCATAGAGCCAAAGTCCCAAGATTCCCAACTTTTAGCTCGGAAACCTTGGTTTCGACCCAAGTCCTCGCTAAACTTACTTAGCACTTTTAGGACATACAACACAACATGTCTAGATGGTTGTTGCCTTATGCAACATCCCTACCTGATGCTCCCACTTTACGCACTGCCAGCACACGTCGCCTACGCGACTGACACTCGTCCTGCGGCACTGTAGCATGCAAGACTTATGGATGACATGACCCCAAAATGTGGGGTGTGACATCCTCCCACACTCATCTTGTCATCGTCCCCAATGACACAATAATGCCCACGACACCCGGAGTCTGCCCCCTCGGAGGTGTATATTGGCTCCCTTAGTCCTTGTGGCTCGGACTTCCTCAAATTTCAGCTCAAAATGGAGTCGTGCCCCTCGCATTTCTCCCCCAAGTATCTTCCAAGCGTGCCTCTGCACTGCACCTTCTACCGGTGTTCGCTCGAAAAGTGCCGCCGCACTTGCACCCTCTGGTGTCTAACTTTGTAGTGACTCGCACTATTCAACCACACCATGACCCTCACGGCCTTCATATCCGTCTGAAGCTCTTCCCTCAATGGTAAGTGCATCTCCCGCAGTTCAACAATTCGCGTAGCCTATGCTTCTGCGGCTTAACAGCACACCAAGCCTTTTTTTTTGCGCACTTAGGCGTAGCTCACGCAGGTCAATCGCATACGTAGCTCTTTTCTTGCCCTCATTCTCATGGAAAGATTGACTCACTTCCGGATTCGCAATTTCTGCACCAACGCCTCAGTGTAGGCGGATCCTCCCACACTCAATGTGGAGGATACTTCTCAATGTACCTGTCCCACTTGGCATAACAGCTCGGCCTATGGAAACCCATGCTGCAACATGACACCTTCGACAACTCATCTGTCTCGTGCCCTCTGGCACTTATCAAGCTCTTTTGGGATGTACTCTTGGTGAGTATTACATTCTCAAAGTCACAGCATCGCCATATTCAAGATCAAAGCTCTTTGTTTTCCAACTGTTACTTCCTCAGCAAGTAGCCACTGCTCCCGGTAGTACCTTGTACTCGCCCTATAGCCAAGAACCCTCTTGGTCCTGCTAGAACGGCTACATGGTTCAGTGTTCCTCGCACATGGACCCATCTCAATGGTCCCCGATCATCCGGCGTACCCCTTTACAGAATGACACCTTCTAACTTGGAATCCCGCTCAATTCTGAAGCTTCGCTATTTCCTTCGACTTCGTCTCCTCACCTTGGCAATTCAGTGCCATGCCTCCCCATGAAATGGTTTGGATCATCTTCACAATCTTGGTGGCTGGCTCCACCCCATTGTGACATCCACACACACCCGCTTTGAAGCATGGACATAGGTCCTTCTTCGCGATTATTAAGGGACTCTCCTGCCATTTATCGCAACCCTTTAGATTGCTAGGTGACCTCTATCACCCATTGCACAGAAGACATCCTGACAATATATCCGTCCAAGTAAGATGCCCCAAAAATCGCATTCCAAAACATAGACGACGGCGGAAACAACGACTATGAAGTGGTCTGATTGGGCTCTGATACCACGTGTCACGGGCCAATATTTTTTCGGACGATAGCGGCACAAAAATGCCCGTGTGGCGCCTGTAGTCACCTCGAACTACAGGCCAGCCTGTCCTCTTTCCCAGGTTTTCTAGCACGATCCTGTGCCTGTGGAGGAACTTGCCTAGGAGGCTTGCTCGAACTGTACTGCCCGACCAATACCAAGGCTTGCAGCCTTGACTAGCTGTGGCGCTTCTCATCTCTGGATCTCATCCATGCGCACACCCAGGGTTGGCTAAGGACATGCCAGTCCTTCGCCTAGCACTAATCATTGCTTGCGCGTGCACAATCTAATCCTCAAGCTTGACACTCGCCTCGTGCATCCGCACCCAGCTTGTGCTTCGCCCGAGTAGGGCAACTTTCAGTCCTTGGCCTTTGTCATGTGTGTCTTATGTAACATGCCCATCTTTTCCTTGTGACATAGCAAATCATAGCCCTCGCAACATACTTCCATTCCGCATAGTGCAGTGTCGCCCCACAACTGCACATCTAGGCCAACGGACCATTGCTTTCCTAGCTGAACCCAAGCCAAGCTCACAAGTCGACACATGAGGCCCCTAAGATAGGTGCTTCATGTGTCCAATTGGCACGGAGGTCTCTATCCACCATTTCGTTAGCCCACAGGGCCTAATCATCCCACACGTCAAGCCTCCCGTGCCCAGTTGGTGCCCAACGCTAGCCCGAAGGTGTCGCACTGTCCATAGAGTCCCCAAGCTCGTATGGATACCTATGACACTCCTTTGAGGTGCCTAGGTAGGCCCCTGAGGTTGTCACTCAGAGTTGCTCATTTGGTGCAGCTCGCTGGCAGCCCGCATGGGGGAGGCAGGTTCAGCTTCAACACCTATACCCCCTTATATATGCTTAAAATAAAAAGTCCCATGATTCCGTAGTTGCCAGTCCCGGGCCAGAGAATCAAAATGACCCTTTCTCGCATCAGTGATCTCCAAATGATGCCTCACTTGGTCAGCATACATAAGGGCATACTAGGAACAAGGCATAGAGCCAAAGTCCCTAGATTCCCAACTTTTAGCTCGGAACCCTTGGTTTCGTCCCAAGTCCTCGCTAAACTTACTTGGCACTTTTAGGACATGCAACACAACATGTCTAGATGGTTGTTGCCTCATGCAACGTCCCTTCCCGATGCTCCCACTTTACGCACTGCCAGTACACGTGACATGACCCCAAAACGTGGGGTGTGACATAGTTGTTGCTCAGTTGAGCCATTTCATATAATTAAGTGCACGCAAATCAAACAAAGACGCAGATGGATGCACTGCTGCCAATTTTGTCAATAATTGGGCTGCTCTAGCACGTGATCCACCACTTAGCATGTACACTGAAGATCCAGATAGACAATCTCGTATAGCAAAAAAGGTGTATTTTCTCCAATCAGAAACTTGAGATGCTTAATAAGGAAATTATGGCATCACAATCAGGTGTGCAGAGTCCAACACGGGGGCTGATTTATAGGCAAGTATATGGGGCATGAACTCATGATCTTTCCGTTGAACTAGATATTTTATGTACATATTTTTTTAAAATTAGAATTGGTCTAATATTATTTAGTGACACCCATGCTCCAAAGAGGCTAAACGGTACACTTTATTAAATGTTAAATTATCATACCATATTATAAGCAGGAAGTCCTTTAGTGTGAAGTTGATTTACTAAAATATCCTTTTAAAACTAAATGCCCAATTTACCCTCTATCTATAATTAAAATTATCTCCCATTGAGTGATTAATTTTGTCCCCAAAGAAAAAATCTTTTCATTAAATAATTTTTGTTTATTACATTAGAGGTGAATCGGGTGAATTAGAAAAGAACGGATGGTACTTTAATGCTTCACATTCTCAATTAATGGATCCAATGAGGGTTGAGGTATTCTATTTCTCCTTCATTTACTTTCCAGAAACGTATCTCATCATTATCATGGAAAACGTTTTTCATTATTATCATAAAAACTTATCTCCTTCTTTTTTCTCTTTCTTGAATTCTTTATTAATTCTTTATAGACTTAACAATAGAGGTTTTGAACGTTAGGTTTTCACCCGTAGTTATTGTAGCTTGTCAGTTTTTTAAGTTTAATTTTCTTAATTATTCAGTTTTGATTGTTTGTTTCTTTCATCTTCAATGCTTATATTATTTTGGCGTTGCAGCCTTTTAGCATTCTTTATTACACTCTATAAAGATGCATAACAAAGTGTTTATGGTGGCAAACTTGTACATACATGAAACATCTGTGGTTCATGCTTTAATTTAGTGTAGAAACGATGCTTTTCCTGCTACAGGTAAGCTTGTAATCTATTCTTTCTGTCAATTAGCTTAGAAAATTGGTGGTTTTTAATTTATTTATTATTCTAGGTTATCATAATGTTAGTTCCTATATTGATGAACATGAAACTTTCCGTAATGACAAAGGGAAGATTTCTAACAGTGCAGCGTCGGAATGTTTCATGCATAATGTACAATGAATACAATATTATTTAATTTGAAAAAGTAGAGGTAGTAATTTTAATCGGCTGCATTTTCTATTTATTTTCTTTTCCTTTCTATAGACTATAATGATCTCATAATTTTGAGTTACAAACTCTAGAATTGTTGCCCAGAATTAGTGAGGAAAGAAAAATCTCTAAATAAAAAAATAAGAGAAGATTGTATGGCATTGGCTTGAGAAAATGAATATTTGCTCCTCCGAATCTTTATGGCTTTCCAGGGAAGCCAAACATTGGGTTGACCACATAAATTTGATTGGTTATTATTAATAGTTACATAACTATTCTTATGTTATCTTTTTATTCGAGTATGATAATTCATTCTATGTTCGTCATATTTTGTTTATCATGTTTTTTTTTAAAAATGAGTCAATGAAATTTATTTTAAAGCAAAGTAAACTAAAGTAACTCATGCTTTTGGAACTAATTTTAGCAATATTAGGACAACTGTGGATGAGTCAAATATAATATGATTTAAATTTTTGAAAATCCAATGGTTCTTTTTTAGTAATTTTATAAATATTGTTATATATTTTATTCATAAATTTTATCATATTTTATATTTTCTTCATTGTGAAATTTTTTATTTGAAGACTTAAGAGATTCGTATTCAAATTTTGGTCGAAAAACTAATTTTTGACAATGATTCTCTAATTTTTGGTAGGGTTAAATTTTTCATGAAATACACCAAAGCATCGATTAAATTATCAACATCTAACACGCGATTGTCGTATGATATTTTGTGATAAGATATATTTACATAATTTAATAAATATTTTTCTACCAAATTAATTCACAGATAAAAGGATTTATAATTTTGAATCAGACAAAGGGTATGTCTACATGCATTTGTGATTATACACGAATCAGATTTACCGATTTTAGATAATTACGTATGTATTTTTATCACAACTAACTACCATTTCTATGTAGGTTTACACTATAAATTGATAATGATTCATCAGAAATCCAAAGAAGACAGATGTTGATCAAATTTCTGCATGGCTTCTATAAAATACTACTTTTATTAGATAACAACTTCTTAATATATAAGTGTTTGTAAAAAGGAGGCTACAATTTATTGAACTAGCTTTAAGACGTGAACACAAGGCACAAACTTGCAGCCGTAGCCACAACTCATATTCATGTATAAACTGTCTGTTGTTGAAATATGATACGCTTATTCATTAATTTGAGTTTTTTCTTTCAAATTTCATATAACTCATTGTCCGTTTATTCTAAAAATATATATATTATTTCAAAATATTTGTACTACTTTGCATAGGATACACGTGCAACGCACGTATCCAAAAACTAGTTTACCTAAAAGGAGCGAGGATCAATTTTTTGTCTTTATTTTTTAGTGGTGCACCCATATTAGTCCAACACGTGTAGAAATTGTGACTGCACTGATTTAATGTGCGACATTACATTACTATTATAACAACAACCAAAGAAGATGAATGACAATTGATAAGGTGATTGAAGAGCTAAGGAAGGCAAAAGAGAAAGGCGAGAATATGGATCATGCCCAGCTCTAGTTGAGGTAAGATCTGAGCATCAGGTAGTTCCTCCTTTGACTAACTAATAATGAATTTGACATCTACTGGGTTTCTAGTCTCTGTAACTTCCCATTGCAAAACAAGGATTTTTGGTGGGGAAGCCGACCCTACAAGAGCAGTTATACCACAGCCATATATAGAGTCGGGGGTCCATTACTAAGATGGTCACTCAGCTTTCTCAAATTATCTATTAAAGTCATATTTCTTTCACTTGTAAGAACAAAGTCACTTAACTATGTTTATAGCACTCAGAAGGTCACACAATCCGATTTATCAAAATTTTGATAGTTAAATACATATTTTACCCTCTAAATTATCAATTTTTATCTTCTGCTTACTTTGCTTTTTTAATATTATGATTTTTTTTCTCTTTTTAATCAACACTATGGTCTTACCTATAGAATAAAATTACTTTTAAAAAAAATAAAAAATAAGGAAATTATTTTTCTAGCATTATAATGTCGAAATAATAATATAATTGAGCATAATATTCAAGAATATGTAATGTATATTACAAAGTATTTTTATTTTAAATAATTATTTTCTATAGTATGTGGATGGAATATATATTTTAAAACTTTAATTTCTTCATTCTCAATTATGTAAGTAACACAAGGTACTTAGTAGATCAAATGTACTTATTCGATATAATAGAATGACTTTGCCGTATCCAGATTAATACCAATCCAAACCATATCATGAATAAAATGTGACCAATTAATCAACCAACAAAACCACTTGTTACAAATAAGATCTTGATATTGTATCGAAAGAGATAAATGTTGACTAATCAGGCTAATATTGAACTTGGTAAAATGAAATAGTTGAATAATTGAAAAATGAGATTATTCAGGTATACACATTGAATGCTGAGATTACATATTGAATTTCTGTTAGTAAAAATTTTTTGAGTTTTTTTTGTTAATACAAAAATTATTATTACGAACAAATTGTTCTAATTAACTTTCTATTGCGATCAATATTTTATTATTCCAACAACATATATGCTTAAATATTATTTTAATTTTTTATTTATAAATAATATTTATTTATTCTAAGATAAGTCCATAATATAAATTAAACAGAGAAAAAAGTATTATATTAGAAAGCTAAAAAAAATATATAAAAAAAAGATAAAAGTTGATAATTTAGAAGGTAAAATAGGTATTTGGCGATCAAAATTTGTGAAATCAAGTTGAGTGACCTTCTGAGTGATATTGACATAGTTAAATGACTTTGTTGTTACAAATGAAAAAAGATAACTTTGGTAGATATTTTTAATAGTTAAATGACCATTTAAGTAATGGACTATATATATATATATATATATATATATATATATATATATATATATATATATGTGTCT
>MU742240.1:3266-20518 GCA_026770625.1 Nicotiana glauca
TCTGTGTACATATTACCCTACCCAGACCCCACTTGTGGGATTATATTGGAATGTTGTTGTATAGAAGATGTTAAACAAAAGAAGCAAAAAAGTTCCAACACACAGACATTGCATCTCTACCTTTTAAATTCAAGTGAAGTTGATTGTTATAATATTTGGTACGTACTGACCTTGATTGTTACTACCAGTAGATGGTCGATTGTTTAGTTGAACATCAACTTGTTGTGCAGCAGAAGCATCTATAGGTGAACGTGCACTGAACCTTAACATGTCAGTATGAAGTCCCAAATCTGGGTTCAGACGCTGAAGTCGTGCGATGACGTTCATTGTAATATTTTTTTCCATAGCATCCTTTTGTTTGTTCAACTTTTCATGCATTCTTTTTTGCATCCTCTCTTCCATTTCCTCCATTTGTTGCAACATCCTCTCATTAGAAGATCCAAGATTCCCTTTTTGCCTCTTTTAACACAGTCATGGTAACCCCTCATCTATACAATCTCACGCGACCTGGATGTTCTGGTCCCATGACTGATGCAAAAGCATCAATCGAATGATTGTCACCTTCACTTTCCTGAGTAGATTGCATTCTCTCCATTTCAGCCTACAAAACAAATGCGAGAAAAAAGAGTTTTAAGTAACTAAAGTTGAATCAATAATTAAGAACAAATAAATAAGCGTGACAAACTTTAAACTAGAAATTTCGTACAATTTTACTAGTCGTATTGTCATATGAGCTTTTGCATACGCGGCCAAGTTTTCTTTTTCTTGTTGCCACAAACATGTCCTTACCTGATACAGTATCTGAAGTATCAGAGATTTCCTTCTTTTTTTCCTAGTTACATGAAAACAAGCATAAGAATCTTTCCATATAAAGTTAGCAAGACCATAATTTTAAAAAAATAAGAAAGATAAAACATCAAACCTCACGAATTAGAGAAAAAGGTGTTCTGTCAGCTGAGTGTGGACACTTCAACTTATTTCGATTCACTATATTGGTTTCGGACATTTTCTGCAAATAAACGAGTCAACCAAATAGCAACCAACAGTAATTAGTCTTGCACATTAGATACTGAAACATGTAAAAAGATATGACAACTGTGATACTATATTACTATATGACAAATACTAATATTTGTAGAATAACAGATACTAAAAGAGAATGCATACTGCATCATCATCTTAAAAAGCAGCTAGCTTACACATTATATAGAATATCACAATGCAAAAAAGATCTGGATTACTTCAAGGTCTGCTTCTACATTTTCAAAAGATGTTGGAAACTTTGAGCATGTGAAGGGCCTGTCGATACCATGCATGCGTGAAAATATGTTCATATGTGAAGGGTGGACAGATTATAGATACAAAATTTACTGAAAACCCTCACTCAAAAATACCAGCATGAGCTGTAGAGATACAAGGTTCCTTGCCTTTTGGATGTCCACTATCAAACTATTCAAGGTTACACTTTGATCAGACTTGTGTGGAAGGAGTACACAAGTATATGGATAGTAGAAAAGATTGGACCTTAACTGATTTGTCAGATACCTGATCTCACGAGATCAGGATTTACCATATGTTTCAAGCTACATGAGACCCATCATAGAACAGTGTTGGTGCCACCAAGTTTTAGCAGTACAACTGTTTTTACTAGTAGAGGGCTCAAATGAACTTGGAAAGAACAAAAAGCTTAAAAAAAACCAGAAGAGAAGAGATGTCCTAATATGTGCAAGTCATATTCCAATACTTCAAAAGCTTTTTGTTTGTTTTCCTCCAAACTACCCAGTACCTACATAAGTGCTAGCGGGGTGACATTCCACGCATTACATTGTTTTCCTCTTCACATGAGTACCCAATGACCCATTCCTCTTCCACTGTCTCAAGTACTGCTCCCTATACCGCATACAAATTCAACGCTGTCCACCATAATTGACTGGCCACCTTGCAACGCACCAGTAGATGGTTCACTTTTCTATCTGAACACTTGCACATGTAGAACCAACTGACTTATCTGATTTTTGTTCTCCTCAATTCTTGTTGTCAAGATTACTTCCGTAGCTTCTAACTAACAAGTAGACCTTTCTTGGCTCTATCAGGATCTAGATTAATAGGTTTGGAAATTCTGGATCCACCCTCTTCAATAGCCTGATCTATAAGGACTATAGCATGTTAATATCCAAGTCTTTTGACTTAGATACATAATCCAAATAACTTATGCTACCTTGGGACTTGTGAGTGTTTTTATTTTACCCGAAAATTTGCAATCAGAATAAATATTGAATACAAATGAATAGAACTGCAATACATAATGTTGCTCTAGTGGGACATCGTACACTTGACAGGAAGTTCTATTTGTAAAATGTTTATCCCATAAATCTAATTTTCTGAAAAAGTTTTTACTTGATCTTCACAGTGCCCATTATTATGTCTAAAACTTAAGACTGGCCTTTGGAAAAACTTTCCACATTAATATGTGGTATAGGAATAATCCAAGAACTACATTGCTTCCTTCATAGACATTAGAAAGAAAAAAAAAAGGTGTGTCGCATTTTGTTCTATGCTCTCTGTATGTGGGTATTGAACCCTTTCAATCTTTCTCTTTAAACACTTTTAGTTCAGGAAAGAAAAGGTAGTTAAAATCTTTTCCCTTTAGATGCATCTAGCAAAAGAAAAAGAAATTTATAGGATGTCTCTTGCTAATTCTAGGTGCATTTATTTTGCATGGAAAGAAAGGAATCTAAGGAGCTTCCAGAGTAGACAAAGAGAGGGGCAGTGATTCTATAGCAAATTGTTCAAGAGGCGATCTATAGAGCAAGCCTGAAGCCTAAATTGGCAAGGAGAATAGAGTTGCTCAACAGATGTGTATGATGAATACTAAGTCTTAATCATCTGAAAAGATCTGGATTTGATGTCTTACATCCAACAAGATTCATGATCACAAGCAAGTTTACCTTGTGTATATATTCTGGTCACAAGCAAGTTTACCTTGTGAGGATCGGAGTTCCAATAGTTAATAAGATCCTTAAAGTGAGATTCCGGAACATCTAATGACCTATTCTCCATTCGAAGCTCATCATTCTCATAGGCTGTGAAGTGAGTTGCCTTCAATTGACTCTTATACTTTCTCCAAGCACTACAAACTGATTCAAAAACCCATTTTTTCGCCTCGTCGGGAATGTCATATTTTTCCTACAAATTTAGTGCAATTGGGTTAGTGTAAGAAATAAGAAATAGCATCCATGTTTATTGGACATTGGTAACTTCATACCTTGATATATTTCACATATCATCTTTTGAGTCTAGTTTCCTCCAATTAACTACATTAGGAGGAAAAAAGTCACACTCCTTGTCAATGTGCCGAGGAAGCTACCCAGCTCTTTTACAACCTCTTTAGTAGGACCAATGGGTTGATTAAACTCATTTAGAGTGATTATTTTACGCTCCTTTCTAACATGAACTCTTGACATTTGAGTACGACCTCTTTTTCTTTTTGGCGAGGAGGGGCCCGCAATAGTACAAAACAAAGATAATCATTAATCATTATTCGTTGTTAAGTTTATGAATAAAATTTTTATATATTTTCCTTGCTCCTCAATTTGTTCAACTGCTTCATGAGTGGTAGAATCATCAAATCGCTCATGTACTCCCTGTGATGCAGGAGTGATGGAATCCATATTCGCTTGTTCCACTTGTTCGTGTACTCCTTGTGTTGCTGAAGAGGTGCAATTCTGTGGCACTTGTTGTACTTGCTCTTGCAATTGAGATCCACCTTCGGATTGTCGTTCTTCATTTGCATTTAACCTTAGAGCTTTTAAGGTTGTTTTTGTTGTCAACAACGAAACCTTTTGGTTTCGCAAAGATGAAGGTAATCCACCTTCTGATTGTCGTTCTTCATTTGCATTTGACCTTGTAGCTTGGAAGGTTCTTTTTGTTGTTAATGACGAAACCCTTTGATTTCGCAAAGATGCAAGTGATTCAGCTGGAATGCGGTTGGATATTTTCTTATTTCTGCTTGAGCACCCTTCTTGATTCATGACAATTCAAATATTTTTCAGATTCTAAAAAGCAAACACAATATAGTTTAAACTTTAAACAATAAAAAAACATCAAGTCATTCAAGAAAAGAAACATCAAGTCAATGACTATAGTTGGGCTAATTCTTAAGTACTGTTGCTGCTGGCTATACAAACAGTTAAGAAATACAAGCACTCATAAATAACAGCATCATCATATTCAATATTACTATGGTCTTGTTGCAACTGAAAGCCATTATTATCAGGTGAGTAGTATGTGAATTGATTTGAAGTTGTCGATGAACTTCCAACATATTCAACATGACTTTAAACTGAAGGTGCCATCTCATCAATATTCTGGCTATAAGTTTCATTAAAACACTAATCCATTTACACAAATACTCAAGAACTGAACAAGAAATTTAAATAGAATCATACTACATGCAGATAGCTATATGAACACACAATCTGATTGTTGTCAGTGCAACTGAGATCTCAAAACAATACAAAATAGTCGTTACTTTGATCAATAGATATGATCAGAACTTTCTCCAAAATAGCATCTAACTCATAATAACTCAAGCAATTTTCAGCAGCAAATCAGTTTTTCAACTGAAGCACACTTTTAACTAACACAAATTTCAGTCCACAAAGCAATAACACCCTCAAGTCGATTCAAACTCAACCAAACTCATTTATATTAGCTATAATATTGCTATAATTTCATGGAGGATAGAAATTACCAACTAAACCAAAGAGGACGTGGGAGAAGGGACGAGCCTCAAAACTGAACAAAAGTATCCGAAATCTCTCTCAAATCCTGCAAAATTGAAGCATGTTAGAATAATTTATAAATGATATAAATAAAAATAATCATAAAATATTTATAAACAAAAAAAACATTATCACTCACTCAAAAAATAATTAACTTAAAAGAATTTCATAATTTTGTTATTTAATCATCTGCTTCCATCCAGTCCCAATCAGTATCATCAAACCCATCCTCCTCCTCCGATGTTTCCCCAATTGTATCATGTGAATTTTGTGCATGATATGGAATATCAATGATATCAATGGTACATCTTCTCTCGACCATCTAATGTCATCATCAAGCAATATAGATGAGGAACGAATATCATTATTAGGTTCCCGCCAAAATGTATCCAATATTGGGACAATTCTCT
The DNA here is from genome assembly GCA_026770625.1 of Nicotiana glauca. Taxonomy (NCBI): domain Eukaryota; kingdom Viridiplantae; phylum Streptophyta; class Magnoliopsida; order Solanales; family Solanaceae; genus Nicotiana; species Nicotiana glauca. The sequence continues at coordinate 8,461 of MU742240.1, forward strand.
TCCTCCAGATCATATAAATCAAGAGGTACTTTACTCCTTGCATAATAAACATCTTTTTCAATTGGATCCTCCACATAAAAAACTTGATAAACATGTGATGCCAACACATCATTTGTACTACATAATCTATTGAAGTACACCCTAGTTAACCCATAATTATCTATTTCATTACGAAATCAATCACATCTAAACAGTACAACACTAAAAGAACCCCAATAATCAATCTCAATGATATCCTTTATCGCTCCATAATAGATAACCTTGCCATCGATGGGATTTTGGTCCCTAGCACTAGCAAAACTATCTGTTGTTGCCGATAAAGTCACTCCACTATTTTGAGTCTTGCCTCGGGAATCTCGTTCTTTAGTATAAAATCGGTATCCATTAATAAAATATCCCGTATATCTTTTGGGTACTATATTAGTTCCTTTGGCTAGCCATCTTAAATAATCTGGCAATACAATATTTTTAACTTTTTCTTTAAACCAATTGCTGAATTCCCGACTATGATCCCTTGCTATTACCAATGCATTTGATCTACTATGATTAACAATTAAATTCTTATATTCCCTGCAATCAAGAACATTTCAAGTTTAATCATATAATAAAGAAAAAATTATATAAAAATATAAATATTAATATAATTTATCTTACTCGATAAACTTTTCCATTTGTTCATCTCCAGTATTGAACAGAGCATACCGATGTACTTCAAAGCATAACTGTGAATCCATGAGAAAAGTATTTTTTTTCTTACTTCTGATTGGATGGCCTATATTAGGGAATATAGGTGAAAAATTTTGAGAGTACTCATCATTCACAGTTTGGTACCTACTGAATTTTGTCTTCACACCATCATGTAAATATCTCGAACAAAAAGTCAAGCACTCACCGGCTAAAAACCCTTCTTCTATTGATGCTTCTGGACTATATCGATTATGTACAAAAGCTTTGTACTTACATAGGTTCCTCTCAATGGGATACATCCAACGAAGATGAGCCGGACCCCCAAGCTTAATTTCATTCACCAAATGAATAGGCAAATGTGGCATTATGTCAAAAAATGTTGGATGGAAAATCTTTTCAAGTTCACATGTTATTTCAACAATTTCAGACTGCAATGTTTCAAGATCTTTTCTCCTTATGACCTTACTACATATAGCTCTAAAGAAATTTTCCAACCTAATCAAGGCTAATGAAACATTCTTAGGCAACACTTTTCTAACAGCAACCTGGAGCAAGTAATGCATTATAAAATGGGCGTCATGACTCTTGTACCCTGATATTTTCATCTCCTTCACTTGCACGCGTTCTGAAATATTTGAAGCACACCCTTTTGGGAATTTAGCATTTTTGATGACAGTACAAAACAAACTTTTCTGTTTTGGTTTCATGTAGAAACAAGATTTAGCCAAACTTATAGTTCCATCATTATTTATTCTTGGTTGCAGCTCCTTTCGTATCCCCATTTCTTGTAAGTCATAGTGAGATTTTTTATGATCGTTTGATTTTCCATCTATTTCTAATAATATCGCAAGCAAACTATCACATATGTTTTTCTCGATGTGCATCACATCAAGATTGTGCCTCAATTTGTTATGCACCCAATATGGCAATTCAAAAAAAATGGATCTCTTTCTCCACGGACCCTTATCACTCCGAGGCCTTTTTTTAGCTCTCTTTCCAAAGATATTGTTGAATTCAAGCATCCCTTCAGACACTTCTTCACCCGACAATGGAGTAGGTGCAGGTCTATGCTCCTCTTTACCATAAAAAGACTTTTTATCTCGTCGGAATGGATAATCACGAGGCAAAAATCTTCGATGGCCCAAGTAACACATCTTATGACTATTTTTGAGATATTGAGAACATGTGTCATAATTGCAAGTGGGGCATGCTAATCTCCCCTTAGTTCTCAATCCTGAAAGAATTACTAATGCTGGAAAGTCACTAACTGTCCACATTAAGGCAGCACGCATTCGGAAAGTTTGGTTGGTTTCAGCATCAAATGTGTCTATCCCAATTTCCATAGTTCCTTCAATTCTTAAATTAATGGTCGTAGGTACACATCTATATCATTTCCTGGAGATGATGGACCTGGAATGATCAGAGATAACATTATATACTCCGGCTTCATGCAAATCTACGGTGATAAATTATAGTTCATTAACATAACATGCCACGTGCTATGAGAAATGCTCATCGTCTGAAACGGGTTGAAACCATCACTTGAAAGACCCAATCTAACATTCCTAGCATCTCTAGAGAAGTCTAGGTGCAAAGAAACAAAGGCCTTCAAGGCTTCCTCATCAGCAGGATGTCTTATGTTCCCATCAATGGGTCATTCATTAGCATGCCATCTCATTGCAGCAGCCGTTTCAAGACACATGAATATCCTCTGAAGCCTAGGCTTTAAAGGAAAGTACCTTAAAACCTTTTCAGGGATTTTAGAGCTTGCTTTAGTCAAAGGACCACCACTCTTCCATCTTGAAGACCCACAAATAGAGCAATTCTCGACATTCGCATTTTCTTTCCAAAATAACATGCAAACATTAGGGCATGCATGTATTTTTTTTGTAATGAAGACCCAAATCTATTATCATATTTCTAGCCTTGTTGAAAGATTCTGGTACCTGAGCAAAGGGAAATTCCTTTTCTATGAATCCCCGGATATAACTCTTGTTTTCCTTCCTCCAACAATTTGAAAAACTTCTTTGCATCTTCAGATAGTCTTTCCCCAACTCCTTCTTCATCCCCTGCCTGACCCTCTATATTTCTAAATGTATCATGAAGTAGTCCATCAATATCGTCATGCATGGTAGAACCTTTATCATCATTGCTTGTATGAGGTGTATTTCTCGAGGAAAATCCTTCTCCATGGAAAACACATTTGGTATAACCATCAACAAATCCATGAACAACAAAATGATCCTCCACCACATATCTAAAATACCAATAGCGAATCATGCACTTTTTTCAAGGGCATAATTTTTCATTTCCTTGGGCGGCTAGCTCAAATGCCTTATCAAGAAAATCATTCACTCCACGGATATACTTATCCGTCCATCTCAGGAGATTCATCCAACTTTTATCACCATTATCCATAGATATCCTATACGATAAAATAGAGAAATTAGTAGTAATAAAGAACTAGCTAATAATAACAACGAGTGTAGGGCTGAATCGGACAACGTGTTGAATGATTCCGACAGGTTTATTGAAAAATCTTTTTCCAGAATTTTGATAATCAATTTGTCATGCCTGATCCTATGCGCGGGGATGTTCTATCTAAGGAGCCTCATTGTGAGACGTTGATATATGTGGGAGTGATCCTATGCGCGGGGATATATATATATATATATTCTTAATGGGTTAACGGATTATTCGTTAAGAAAATTGAATAATCCACCCCAAATCGATAATCCGTTAATAAAATTTTTTTAATCCATTTCCCGTCCGTTAAACCGTTAACCTGATACCATTAAGCCATAAAGCTTCGGTTTTGGTTTGGTTTTCGATTTCGGTTCGGTTTTGAACACCATTAAACAAGTGTGTTCGTAGACCTTATAACCCCTACCTGAGTTCTGGGGAGAGTAGTGTGTACTAGACATTTTCCTTTCAGTTGTAGTACACAGAAGCAAGTAAGACATATTTTTTCTTCTAGCTTTTCCTAGTAGTGTAAATTTGGAACTGTTCAACTCTCACAGTAAGGACTTCTCTTTTTAGTAAGGTAGACTTATTCCGAGACAGATAAAAGGAAAGGTGGAACACCTGGGAAAGTCGACTCTGTTAGGAACATCTAAACCATTTGGATATTACTTTCTCACTGACCTTCTCAACCCAAGAGTTATTTATCTGGAAAGGCCATTTGCAACATTTTCGGGTTCATTGTGTACAAACTCTTGGTTATTACCTGAATGCATTAGAGTTATCCAAATATTGGGTTATTATCTACAAATCCTACTTCATTAAATTTGAAATTTTGCATTTGTTTTTTAATTCTCTTTCAGAAGTATTGCGTTGGAGCATTTTAATACTCCAAAACTATTTTTTAATTATGTTAATCTACATTCTCTTAGTTTGAAGCTCACTTGTCTCTTAGTTTCCGCCTTTCCGGATTTATATATGTGAACAACTGAATTATCATTGTTCAGAGGTTATACTCACATTTGTGGACATTATGGGAGATTGGCATATTGTCCATGCCTCAAATTCATTAACCGGTGTCACACCTCCTTTTTTTACACACCTACCCGGAAGGATAAATGTATACGGGAGTTTTTTCATTTAAAATGACATTATTCGAATTGGGATTATTTATTTATTTTTGAGAGTCGCCACTTGGGATAGGATTGGGTTTTGGTGTCCCAAGTCACTGATTTAACTTGAATCCCAAATCGAGGAAAATTTTGACTTCCCAGTTGGAGTCTGCGAACCAGAAATTCTGTGTAAGGAATTCTGTTGACCCTAGGGAAGGTGTTAAGCATCCCCGGATCCCGTGGTTCTAGCACGGTCGCTTAAATTATTATAAATGGCTAAAAATCTGATTTTTATACATATTCAAACCTATAGTGTAATTTTATAATTATTTACTGCTTTTAACTATTTTTACGAAAGTGAACGTTGTTTAAAAATGTATTTTCGGATCACGTCACATGAAATGCACCCGGATCCTCGACACATTCTTACCCAACATTTTGGATTTGGATTTGGGTTGCATGAAATGCACACCCGTATTTTATGAAGGTAAGATTATTAAAAACGCGTCGAAAGTGACTAATGTCTTTTTAACATTTGGGAAGGCCGTGAATTTTGCTAAACGGACCGTCCTGAATTTCTAAGTATTTTTATGAAGTGATTAATTGAGGGCCCCATAATTTTCTATTTTATTGGGCGAGGCTTGTCTCATTTTATTTTAAAAGGTCATCCTAAAGCAAACTATAATTTTTCTATTTAATTTGTCTCTAAAAGGCCAATTAATTCTCAAATATAAATTCGGGCCTCGAATTCAAGTCCGAATTCAAATAAAAGGGGAAAACTCTTTTAGCTTGAACCCGCTACCTAATTCAAAATTCAATTTTATATTTGTCAATTAATTCCCATCTACCTATGTAATTTAAGAGTTACTTATAATAAATTTGGGCTTACAATTGGCCCAATTCTTATAATGCCTTAACAATTTTATTTTGGCTCAAGACTGGACCAACGTGCATTAGGCCCTTCTCGATTCAAATTGAACCAAATCACTATTGAACCTTTCCAGTTATTCGAAAGCAGTATTAAAATCAGCATTTCAGACTTATTAGTTTGCAAATAGTCTAGTCATTCCTATTTATTCAAATTATCACTTGACATATTTATAGAAAAATCTCAACAGAACTTGGAACAATTATGTATCTAAACATGATTAACTTGGTTTTAAAAAAATCAGCTATCGCTATTAATATATCTACCTACTATTGAATCCATGGAGGTTATTAAGACAAAACAAAAATGATAAAATTGAGTATTAACAGGGTAAACATGGATAAATCTACTAAATTTCGATTAACGCAACACAAAGTTGTTGTAGGTATTATTTTACTTGATGTCATCATATATTGATTCAACACTCTATTGTGAATCTAAACCAATTCTAATATCCACACTTATCAATAAAACATGAAATTAAAACCCTACTAAATTATGACTAAACAATCACAAGTTTAATAGCCAAAAGTTCAAATTATACAATCCACATCATGCAATCCAATTTTACTATCTTGATCTATGTCTAGACATACATCTTGTCTCAACAAAATTACAATGTTAGGCTTCTCAAATTTTAAATGAGCTAAATTATTGACTCGTATACACAATGAAACAAGGCAGAACCAGAATCAATAATTAGAAGAGCTGAGAAGTCCTTTCCATTTGATTCAATCAACTCGATTACATATTATGGAGTTTAAAGCTTGTACCTGGAATAGAGCAAAATATAGGAAATGAGGTCAGCTACAGTTTCAGCAAATCACAACAGCAATTTAATCCAAAATACAGTCTCAAGTGATCCAGCAGATGTTTCACACCAAATTGGATACAAAAACCAACTCAAAACAGTTTGGATAATGCAAAATTAACTGGAAATACACCCAGGATACTTCTGAAAATCTCAACAGACCTCCACTCAACTAAAACCAAACAATCAAACTCAAAATTGCTTGAAACTCAAACTAATAAATCTCTGAAATTTCTAGAACTAGAAGAATAGAATTCAGTAATTAGAAATCCAAATTAATTCGAATTCTCTAATGAAACAGTAATATTTTTATATTTTTCTCTTGGATTTTTATTGTTTTTGGATTTTTGAAGGTTTTGAATTTCAAAATCAAATCTGAAATTGAAGAGGAAGTTTTTTGGGAATTTTGGAGGCTCAAAACTTTGAAATTTTCAGGGGTGTCCAAACATTGGGAATTTTTCAGAGATTAAAAACTTCCTAATCAAGGCATTTGTGATGCCTTTTATAGGCAAAACTTAGGGCCTCAATCAGATTTTTATTTTTCTTTCTAATCCCTATTTATTTTCAGTTTTGGTCCTTCACTTTTTAACTTGTGTTACAAGTAATGCCTTAAACTTCCTGAAATGTATACTTAAGTCCTATTTTAGAATATCCTAGAAGGTTCTATCATGTTCCTATTCCCTTAAAATTCCTAAACTACCCTTGCCTGATTTATAAAATTACCAAATCTAATAAAACTACCCTTTTTCCATGCCCAAACTACCCTTAAAACCTACTGAAATTACTAAGCCTTACCCAATCCTTTACCCTAGTTGAATTTAACTATGATTAACCAAAGAATTCAATTCATTCAGCTATATCCAATCACCCTAAACTAAACCTAACAATTTACTTGAAAACAATCGATGAACTAAAGAATAATTACGGATTTCAAAACATAAAACCGAACTTTTAAAAACCTAATTAACCCTAAGTTTAAAGAATTCAAATCACAATGAAACCAACAAATTATTTATTATCAGAAGAAAACAGACACATTAAAATTAAATCGAAACTAACAGAAAATCCATTTAAATTAACAATTTGAACCAACTAAACTAACAATTAAACACTAAAACAAAACAAAAAAAGGAAATCAAAATTAAACTAATTAAATCAGAAAAATTGGAAGAACTTACAAATTTTGCAATTAAGCCACCTGGATTTCGATTCAACCCCGGAATGATGTGAATGTGTGTTCTTCCATAAAAACACACGAACACATTATCTCGAAGTTAAACTCGAGCTCTGAACTAAAAAATTTTGAGGAATCCCAAATTTCTTAGGGTTCCACCGATCTAAGATTTGAACTTTGAGGAGCTTAGTTGAGATTTGAGGGCAAATGGCGTAAGAATCAAGGTAAGGGGGGCATGGGGACTACGGAGAACCAGTTGGGGACTGTTTGGACCAACTATAGTTTTGGGGTCGGATTTTAGATCTAATATTCGAATACATGCATTAGGATTCGAATGAAGCCGACCATGGATTTAGAACGAGGACCTTGGGAAGAAAACAGGGTGTAAAACTGGGGTCGTTTGGTGGTGGCGCCGCCGTGGACGGCGCTACTGTTTTGGATTATTCGAGAGGAAAGGCTAACATTCGAGGGAAAGTATTATGGGGGTTGGAAAAAGGAGGGCAAGTGAAGCTTGTGGTGTTAAATTGGGGTTCATCAGCGCATCGCCGCCGGCGTAGGCAATTTCCGGCCGGCGGCGCACGGCGGAAGGCGGTGGAGACACAATGGTCTGATGGTTGGCGGCGGTGGGAGACGGGGGTTACGAGGAAGAGAGTTTGTCTCTAATTTTTTTAAAGTGTTTTATTACACTTTTATTTAAACCCCTTGAACGAATCTGGACCGTTGGATGATAGGCGATGGACGGCGTGGATTTACTTGGGCCAAAAATGGCGTCGTTTTTAATTCAAAAGGGGCAGTGAGGTAATATACAGACCTGGGCTGGGTTTGGAGGGGGTTTTTGGCCGGTCTAACCCGGATTTGGCCCAAAAAATGATGACCCATATGTCTTTTAATTCCTTTTCTTTTGATTTTTGTTCATTTATTATTTTTTGAATTATGCAAAAATAAAAGTAAAAACCCAAATTAACTCTAAGATTACACTAATTAATTTTCAAATAAACTAACTCCTTATTCTAAACTAAGACAAATTAAAAGTATAAATACAAAAGAACCATTCTTGTTATTTTCTTTTCTGATAAAAATGCTAAAATTGGAACCTAAATGCTATTTTTATATTTTCAAATTTTATTAATAAAAAAAGCACAAACAAAAATGCAAACAAAACACAAAATCATGCAATTAATTCCTAAAATTAAAATAATAAAAGAAAAATCCCAGTTCTAATGAAATTGATAGGAGTAACTTAAGCGTGGCAAAAATCACGTGCTCACAGCTGCCCCTCTTTGCTCGAAGACATTAAGGATTTTCGGGCAAAGATAAACGAGAACCGTGAAGTATTTTTTCCTACTTAACACTCCATGAGAAGCATTTTGAAAATCATCTGACCGAACCCTGCTTCAAAGGTTGCCTACATATCCTTGGCTATAAAGGAATCAGGTCAGTGTAGTTCTGGAAGGTTTGGTAGCTGGGACTACCGGGAGCAGTGAATTTCACTGCTGTTGCTGCTGCTACTGCTTGGTGACCTCCTTATTACACCAAAAGAAAATCAAAGCTAAGCTAGCTATGCCTATCAACTATGAGTTACAAGATTCCTATCTATAATTCTCTTGAAACTTGATCTTGAGTCTTAGCTGATGTTGTTGTGGACTTCGATCTGAATCTTGATGCTCGCAAGTTGTAGGTGTTTACTTCTTCATGCAGCATTGGGTCAAGACAGGATCAGCGGAGCTTGTGACGTTAATCAGATTTTGAGCCATCCGCGCCCTTGCTTGCTTCGCATTTGAGTTCATTTATTTTTGTTCTTTTCTTCTTTTCTGGATTGAGACTCATTCCATTGGTCATCTCGCACCTTGTGTCTTGAGAACAACCTACTTAAGATACCAAAACAAACAAATGAACGAAAATTTCTGCCCCAGTTTTCACTAGGAAAATTTCATGAGTTAGTTGTGACACATATCTAAGCAATTAAATCAAGATTGTGTATCTCTGTGAATGAATCCAGATTATGCTAGAAAATGACCGGGTTATGCCGGAAAAAGAAAAGGGTCTCGGGTTATGCCCGGACTTAGGAAGAAATAGCTCCTTGGGTTATGCCAGGGAGATCCTCGGGTTATGCCGGGATTTAGAAAGAACAACGCTCATTAGGTTATGCCAGAGAGATCCACGGGTTATGCCGCAATTTAGAAAGAAAAGGCTCCTTGGGTTATGCCAGGGAGGTCCACGGGTTATGCCGGGATTTGGAAAGAAAATGCTCCTTGGGTTATGCCAGGGAGATCCTCGGGTTATGCCGGGATTTGGAAAGAAAACGCTCCTTGGGTTATGCTAGCAAGGTTCTTGGGTTATGTCGAGATTTAGAAAGAAAAGGCTCCTTGGGTTATGCCAGAGAGGTCCACGGGTTATGCCTGGATTTGGAAAGAAAAGGCTCCATGGGTTATGCCTGGGAGATCCTTGGGTTATGCCGAAATTTGGAAAGAAAAAGCTCCTTGGGTTTTGCCAGGGGGGTCCATGGGGTTATGTCGGGGTGTAGAAAGAAAAAGCTCCTAGGGTTATGCCAGGGAGATCCACGGGTTATGCCAGGATTTGGAAAGAAAAGACTCCTTGGGTTATGCCAGGGAGGTCCACGGGTATGACGACCCAAAGGGTCATCACCGTATTTCTCCGCGATTTCGAGGCCTTGGAAACCTCACTTTTGGTTGCCTCGATTTGCGTTCGCAGTCTGAGGGCGAAGTCGGAAAATTTTTATGTTAAAATATATGAATTCTGTGAAAAATTTGAGAAATTATGATATTAATATTGATATAGTTGACTTTGGTCAACATTTTAAGTAAACGGACTCGGACCCGTGATGCGACGGTCCCGGGAGGTCCGTAGAAAAATATGGGACTCGGGCATGTGCCCGGAGTCGAAATTCGAGGTTCAGAACCCCGGTAAAAGAATTTTTCTATTAAATTGTTTTCAGAAATTATTAAGTAAAAATGAAAATGAAAATGAGTTAGAAAATATAGGTATCGGGCTCGTATTTTGGTTCCGACGCCCGGTACAAGTTTTAAATATGTGTTAAGCACTATCTGTAAATTTTGGTTGAAAACGGACGTCGTTTGGCGTGTTTCAGCCTTAAATTGGAAAATTTGGAAGTTATGAAATTTTGAAAGATTTCTTGGACTTAAGGCTCATTTCATTGATTTTGATGTTATTTTGGCGATTTGATCGCTCGAGCAAGTTCGTATGATGTTTTTGAGTCAGTGTTCATATTTGGTTTGGAGCCCCGAGGGCTCGGGAGTGATTCGGAGGTGGTTCGGGGTAGTTTTTCACCAAAAATCATAGCAGGTTTTCTGCAATTCTTGCACAGGTCATTTGCTCTACGCGAACGCGACCTCCCAGCCTTCTTCCCGTTCGCGTAAAACCCATCACGTTCACACTGCCTTAGATCTCTCTTGCTTCGTGTTCGCGGCCCATGCCATCGCGTTTGCGTAGCACACTGAACTCCTTCATCGCATTCGCATGTAGGTCCACTCGTTCGCGTAGACCAATCCCTGGACCCCCAGCCTTTTACTCTTCGCGTTCGCATCCTCTTTCACGCGAATGAGATGCTTACCCGTCTCCCTTCATCGCGAACGCGACAAGTGTGTCGCGAACGCGATGAACAATTTTGCCCAGCGAAGTTTTATGTTTAAAACAGAACCAGTGACGGGATTTTCATAAAAACACCTGAAACCCTTTCTTCTCCAAGCACTTAGGCATCCATTGAAGCTCTCATTCATCAAAACTTCTTGGGTAAGCATTGTTCCACTTATTTCTTTCAATTTTTTTCATTTATTTCTTAATCCTAGCCCTAAATCATGATGTTTAAGGTAGAAATTAAGGGTTTTAAGCAAAGTTATGATTTTGAGAATTTTGGGTAATTCAACCCCAATTTGGGGTCAGATTTAAGAAGAAATTATATATTTGAACTCGTGGGAGTATGGGTGAATTTATTTTGGTTCGAACCTCGGGTTTTGACCAAGCGGGACCGGGGTCGATTTTGCAAATTTTGGGCAGAATGTTAGAAAGAATTTATTTAGGCATTTGGGTTGGATTGTTGAGTATTATCGATGATATTAAATAAATTGTGTATAGATACGATTGAATTGGAGCGAAATTCAAAAGGAAAGGCTTTTCTTGAGGATTGAGCTGGCCGTAAACCTTCGAGGTAAGTGTTTGATCTAACTTTTGCTTGAGGGAATAGGATTAGAGTATAATAAATTTCTATTTGCTAAATGATCGAGTGCGGTGTATAGGCGTGGTGACGAGTGTCTATACACCGGAGTATAGCATGACCGTGGGTTTTTATTTGTACATGTTTTGAGACAAATTTTGAAATTCACTTGAGTTAAAGTATAATTTGCTACGACTGTGCAGAGTTGAGAATTAAATTGTGAAATATTAATATTGTGAAGCGTTGGCTCGAATTATAAATACTATTGAGTTAAAGTTGAAAGTATTGAAAGGAATTGTGATACATCCCTTGTCGGGATGGTAAAAATTACTGAGTATTACCCTTGCCGGGTTGTGAAAGTTATTGTTATTGTTCCCTTGCCGGGACCAGTTGTTATTGTTGTTACTCCCTTGCCGGGATAGTACTTGTTAATTTATTTATTCTTCTTACCCGTTTGGTTGTGACTGCTGTTTGGGTGAGGAAGAGTGATATTGCACGAAGGTTCATTCCGTGCTATTTCTGATTATAATTGCACGAAGGGTCATTCCGTGCTATGTTGTGACTAATTATGCACGAAGGTACATTCCGTGCTCTGATTTGATTAAATTTGCACGAAGGCTCATTCTGTGCCATGAAATGAGAGTTATGTGAGGAAAAGCACGAAGGGTGATGCCGTGCATTTTTATATGATTGT
>MU742241.1:0-12556 GCA_026770625.1 Nicotiana glauca
GGAACGATACTTTACTTACTACTATATTACTTGTCGATCGCGTACACTTGCGTGAGTGTTTTGGTCGCAACACAGGTCCGTCAGTTGAGATCGAAGAGTTATCCTTTAGTTCAAGTGTAGTGGAGAGGTCAGGCCATCGAGGCAGCTATTTGGGAGTTCGAGGCGAACATGCGGAGTAGATATCCCCACCTTATCACCAGCTCAGGTACTTTTCTAGGTTCGTTCGAGGACGAACGGTTATTTTAGAGAAGGAAAATATGATGACCCAATAGATTATCTTATGTTTTAGAACCAGATTCTGTGTTTCGAAGCCTTTAGAACCTCATCTTAGCCTTCCTCGATTTGCATGTGTAGTCCAGGTGTTGATCCGGAAGGCTTATATGTTAAAAAGGATAAAAATAAGAATTTTTGCATAAAAAATTAATTTGAGTTGACTTTGATCAACGTTTTGAGTAAGCAAACCCAGATCTGTGTTTTGATGGTCTTGGTGGGTCCGTATCGAAATATGGAACCTGGGCATACGCCTGGAATCGAATTCGGAGGTCCCTATCCCGAGTTATGAATTTTTTTTAAAAAATCAAAAGTCTGAAAGTTTAATGGTTTTTAATAATTGACTGATATTTAGTCTTGTTAATACCGGGTCCGTATTTTGGTTCCGGAGCTCGGTACAAGTCCGCTATTATATTTATGACTTGTCTATAAAATTTGTTGAGAAATGGAGTTGGTTTGACCTGATTCGGACAATCAGTTGTGAAAATAGAAGTTTTAAAGCTTTCTTGAAAATTTCATTAGATATGGTGTTCAATTCATAGTTCTAGGTGTTATTTATGCGATTTGATCGTGCGGTCAAGTTCATATGATATTTTTGGACTTGTGTGCATCTTTAGTTTGGAGTCCCGAGGGCTCGGGTGAGTTTCAAATAGGCTATGAAGTGTTTTGAACTTTGAAAACATAGTAATTGGTGTATCAGATCTGCAGACATTGCATTTTTGGGGTCTGGCTCGCAAATGCGAGCCTCACAGTTGTAAAGAGACCATCGCATTTGGGAGCAGGGGGCTGGGGGTGGACCTTCGCAATTGCGATGTTCTGGGTCGCATTTGCGATCCTCACAGTCCGTATTTGCGAACACTTAATCGCATTTGCGATGACACCATCCCTAGGACATTCTTTGCATTTGCGAGGTTCGCATTTTGTGAACCCCGAGTCGCAAATGAGACACCTACAACTTATTAAAAATGACTTAGATGGGATTTTCTCTCATTCTTCAAATTTTCAAAACAAGAACAACCTAGGGGCGATTTTTCCGAGACCCTTTTCTTCCCAAATTCATTGGTAAGTGATTTTAACCCAGTTTCTTTCTATCTTTCATTACATTTCACAAGTTTTTAACCTAAACTCTAGTGTTTCTATGGTGGAAATTGGGGCTTGGGTAGAATTATGGATTTTTGAGAAATTGGGACTTAGACCTCAAATTGAGGTCGGATTCTAAAGCAATTACATAATCGAGCTTGGGGTAAATAGGTAAATGGATTTCTATCCAAACCTCGGGCTTTGACCAAGCGGGCTCGGGGTCGGATTTTGACTTATTGGGAGAAAGTTTGGGAATTCTAAATTTATGCATTTTAATTTATTTCTTTAGTAGTATTTGATATTATTGAGTCAATTGTGGTTAGATACAAGTGGTTTGGAGGCGGATTCTAGGAGAAAGGTCCCGGTAGAGCTTTGAATTGACTGCGGAGTGAGGTAAATGTCGTGGTTATCCTTCACTTGAGGGAATTAGGAACCCTCAGACTACGTGCTATGTAAATTTCATGTGAACAGCGTATATGAGAGGTGACGAGTGGTTATATACCGTTGAATTATTTGTTTTTCTCTGATTTCCCGCTTTTCCTTACTTATTCCCTTCCTTATCTTAACTGTTATATGCTCGAAATGCTTTCTACGCTTAACTGCTACTTGTTAATCAATATCTTGTCTTGTTAATGATGTTAGCTCTTCCATAGCTTCATGATTCCCTTGCTAGTTGTTTAAGTTGACTTACTTGCACCTTCTAATTGTCAATTGTTGGATTGGTCTTGATGTGTAGCATTACTTGCATAGATTTCTATATTATACAAGGTTCCTTTTGGTTCAGTTCAGTATTTATTGATTGTAAAGGTTTTGTGGTTGAATTGTTGATTTGATTGTGTATTGAATATTTGGTATTGATATGGTGGGATCGGGCTACATGCGGCATCATGTGAAATTAGGGTGGATTGACATGGTGGAATAAGGGTGCATATGTACTATACGGTAGGATCAGATTGCATGCCGCAACATGGGGAATAAGAATGGAATAATATGATGAGATAAGGATCAACTATGATACTGATGTTGTTACATGGTGGGATCGGGTTTCGCGCCGCAACATAATTACATATATTATTTACAGTTGTTGATATTGTTACGATGAAATAAGGGAGGATTTGTGTTGTCTGGTGGGATCGGGTTGCGCGCCGCAACAACTTATGTGTTTTTATTTCTTGAGTTGTGTTGCTTTTCGGTATTCTCATTTGAACTACTAAGGATTGGTAATTCTAGACAATACTGTTTTATTTCCTTAGGCGACAGTTATCATTTTCAATTGACTGCTTCTTCCTGTTAGTATTTCTATTTTTCTATCATTATTATATATATACTACGTACATGATGTAGTGTAAGTGACCCGCCTTAGCTTTGTCACTACTTTGTCGAGGTTAGGCTCGACATTTACCAGTACACGGAATAAGTTGTACTCATACTACACTCTGCACTTCTTGTGTAGATTTTGGAGACGGTCCCAGTGACGGTTATTAGCGTGCTTGAATTGATCAGCTTAGTGGAGACTTGATGTGCGGCTGCTCAGCGTCCGCAGCTCCTGGAGTCCCCTTCTTTGTTTTTAATCAGCTGTGTATTTCTTTTCAGACAGCTCAATATTTATTTCAGACCCTTGTATGTATTATTCTAGTAGCTTGTGCACTTGTGACACCAGGTTCAGGGATTTTGTAGTAGGTGTTTGACAGTTTTAGCTTTCGCATTTATATATCAGTTGTCCAAGATACTTTAGTTATTTCTCGTTATTCAATTCAACTGTTAAAAATGGATAATATGTTCTAATGTTGGCTTGCCTAGCAAGCAAAATGTTAGGTGCCATCAAGGTCCCGACAGTTGGAATTTTGGGTCGTGACACAGTATAATCAAGGTTCAATTCAATGCTTTTTAATGGCTGTTGCCAAAATATGGACCGTGTTTCAATATGAGAGGAAATGAAAAGCCTTGACTTCTTCTATTGAGTAACAAAAATATATCCAAATAGTAAACCCTAGTCCTAACAAATATGAAAAAAATAGTCCTAAACATATATAGAGAACAACTAGTTATACTATGGACCACCGATGCTTCACCTCATGTTACACCGTGGACCACCGATGCTTCACCTTCATAAAATATACGCCTAATACCCTCCCTCAATTGGTGCATGTGGATTACAAATTCCCAACTTGCATAAGAGAGAAACATATTGAGTCACCACCTAAAGAGACAAACCAACATGTGAGTAAGCAACATGTCAAAGGACAACTTGCTCAATCAGAGTCGCACCATCTATAGAGACACAAATCACATTTACTACTTTACAAAATCCCTAGTCCTGGATTCCTCTTCTAGTAAAGTATAACCCGTAATGCTGCTTGCTAATGCTCTTCTTTTGGTTGTTGCATGAACTGAGATAAAACATAAATGCAATAGGAAAACTCTAGAAGTGTGGAACAAAGATAGATGAGTCGTCCTACCAAACGATGATAATGTTCCGAATCATCAAAAACTCATCCTTCTACCGATGCTAGCCAATGAGTTTTCCCCATAGGCACTCCCACAAGCTTAGAACCCAACAATCTAACCTCAGTAATAATACCCAAGGTGTATTTATGTTGGCTCAAGAAAATTCTATCGGAGTTTCTGAAAACCTCTACTCCCAAAATATTTCAATCTACCTAAATTCATTATGTGAAAACATTACCAAGATATATATTAAAATCGCGGACTATCGTAGGTTCATTGCCAGAAATAATGAAATCGTCGATATACACAAGGACATTTATTCGCACTTCACTCCTTTGCAGAGTAAAAAAAGAGTAATCAGAATATGAGCATTGGAATGCATAATCTCCCAAAGTGATTGATAACTTAACACAACCACATCCGCACTTGTTTCAACCCATAAAGAGATTTCTTAAGTCTACATAACTTCCCTAGAATCACAACTTGAAACCTAGGAGGTAGTTTCATGTATACTTCTTCGTGAAGATCCCTGTGCGTGAAAGCATTATGCACGTTCATTTGATACAACTCTCATTTTTTCACCGCTACAACTGCCAAGAATACTCGCACAGTCACCATCTCAATCCTTTATACTTGATGATTCCGAAAAATAACTAGACGAGCTTTTTGTCATTCGACCGTTCCATCTGAGTTGTACTTATCTAGTAAACCTTCCTACAACCAAGAGTTTTCTTATTAGAAGACTGATCTTCTATCATACATGTCCTATTATTTACCAACATTTCTTGTATTTATTGCTTCGTTGTTTCTCTCTATTTTTTATCTTTCATAGCTTCGGCAAAAGTCACTGGTTCATACATCATAGTAATCGCTGCAAGAAAGTTTATTTATTGCGCAGAAAATTTATTACAAATCACATAGTGTGCTAAGGAATAGTGTGTACCTGATCAGATTTCGTGAAATGGATAAAGGCCAATATAGACTTAATTTTTGGATCATATTATTAACATAATCATATAAATGGATTGGTGTGTGTTGGCTACCCTCGGCAAAATTATAACGGCCTTCGATAATATCAAGCCTCGGTAACCCTAATGAATACAAAAATGTTTGAATTCTCGAATAATCCTTATTTCGTGCTAAGGCATAACAAGTTCTGTATAATTGATAATAAACCTTTCAAGCCCAAAAAGGGAAAAGCCAATCTTTTTACGAAGGCCACTTCAGCCTAATAAAAGAGCCTAAGGGCTATCTTTTGTTGTGAGCTCGAAGGATCATTCTCACTCAATTAAACTCTAAGGGTTACCCTACTTCGAGTTCGAGGAAACAGTTACTCGACAATAGTTCGGTTTAGGTCCAAAATTGCTTAAACCTTAAAACCTATGAATGCAATCTCATAAGGCATCAATAAAACAAGTAAAAACAAAGGAAAAGAAGACGCATTTAGAAAGAAAAGGAAAATTTTTATATATCAAAGTTTTTCTTACAAGGACCACATGCCCGATCAAAAACTTTTTACAAATGCCAAAACACCCTTAAAAGAAACACAGCTAGTCCTAAGGTCCTAGTCTTCTTCGGGAGCAGCTTCTTCGCCCTTAGAGTCTTCTCTGCCAGATCCGCTCACATTCTCGGAATACTCATCGGGAAACGCTAACTTTCGAGCCTTTTTTTCCTCAACCTTGGGGATCTCGAGCTCAGTAGATATGTTGACACTTTGAGCTAGGATTCCCTTGAGAATCTCCCTTCGAGCCTGCCACTTTGAATGATCAACCATTCCCCTGGCCTGCTCGAGGGTGGCTTCGACATTGAATTTGTATTGATTCGTAGTAGCTTGGGCCTTAATATTGGCCACGACCACTTTGGATCTGGTACCCTTGAGCTCCTCGTCCAAAATGGCTAATATGGATTCGAGTTCCTCTACCTTCTTCTCCTGTACCGAGCATTTTCCCTTGCATGTCGAATCTGTGACTTGGCGAAATCCAGCTCTGCTTGAACGGTCTCCTTTTGTGTAGCTAGGATGTTCATACATCCCTTGAATTGTTCATCTTTAGCTCGCACTTTGTCTATTTGCCCTTGAAATCCCTTGATCTGTTTGAACCTCTGTAGAGCCTGCAGAATGGGATTGTTAGTCTTAATCTCCGACTCATCCTCACTATCATGAAGAATTAGGAATACCTATTCGGACATCTCTTCATGTGCATTTTGAGCCTCCATCAGGTCCACTTGAATCTTCTCACTGAGAATCTTGTAAGTGTTGCACTTCTTAGTGCGACCCTGGACCTCGACCTTGCGTTCCTCTTGGATTCGAAGAAAGGCCTCATGGTGCAACACCGAAGCTTGCAAGAAAAAAAGAGGTATTGGAAATATCTACAAGTCAAAAATCATGAAAAGACAATGGTTCTTGAACTTCCCGATTCAGAGCGTGTTGGGCCTCGTTTAACAAGCAGGCAACATCCAATGCATTCATTTTGTCTTGGTCCTCCTTAGTAACCAACCATCGAAGATAACTTGCCACCCCTATGGGTGCAGAAAAAACTTGTGTATCTTCCGAGATTGAGATGATAAGAGGCCACTTTCAATCAGGGTCAACGCTGCGAGCGAGGAATTGATTGGTCAATGTATAGCTCGCGGAAGCTTCATTCGAGATCTTCTTTGGCATGACCAAATCACCCAAACTGGTGACGTCTTCCACGTCAGCTAAATAGCTACGGAAAAAATCTTCCTCCCTGTGGGTCCCCTCCCTGTGACAAGTCTTTGCAGCCTGAGCGTCACGTATAATCGAATTTGAAACTGGAGAGAATAAGGACGAATCCCCAATCACTATTGCCCCAAGTAGTCTTTAGAGGCATCATCTTCATCCCAGGGAGCCTCGAGCTCGGTTTCTACTCCAGCCTCGACCGCCTCCTCGATGTCCTTCCCATCTCGAGGTGAAGCATCTTCAACTCTTGTAGGCTCAGACTCATCAGGCTGGGGCAAAACAGCTTCAGCTCCTGCCTATCTAGTAGTTCTTTAAACCTTGATGTCAGCCCGTACACGAGGAACCAATCCAGAATTTTCTTCTTCATCCTCATCTTCGGTCTCATCCGATAGCTGGTGGACGGAAGAGTTACGTGGACAACATCCCCTTTGGCTTATGGGGCCTCCTGGCTAGCCTTTTCTTTTCCGGGATCGAGGAACTCGGAGCCTCTTTCCTTTTCTTCTCTTTGCCCTACTTCGAGGTAGACTAGGAAAGGAGTTCCTCCTCTTCCACAGAGGGGGCCTCATTGGCACGTCCTTCCCAAGGCCTACAAAACAGAAAAAACAAGTAAGTATGATAACAAAGTTTGAATGGAAACCTTTCTAAGGGAAAACGATTACTATTGTTTCAAGCCACCCATCGGCCCCTTGACAACTCCATCCAAGCGCGCTTGGAATAAGTCTTTTGTGACACCAATCCCTCGACTCATTACCTCAGGTTAGGGATCACTGCTGGCATAACGACCTTAGCTGCAATACAAAAAGAAACTTAGATGAAGGGAAAGCGAGAGAGCAGAATGGCAATAATAAGTACTCTAAAGTCCAAGCAATACTTACATTTCATATTCCACTTTTCGGCGAAAGGCATATCTTTGGCGGGAATTAGATGTGGAGTCCTTATTCAAACGAACCTGCTCGTCTAACATCGGTCTCGAGTCTTGTCTATGCTTGAAAATGGGGGTTTGGTAGCTCAACAATAAAGTTTGATCATGCCTCATCGATAAAGTCGAGGGCTGTAGAGGCGCATGAGGTTATCAAGTGTAAAAGGATGTCCCTCGATCTTACTTACAAAGAATCATAAGAGGATCACGATCCTCCAAAATGATGGGTGGATTTGGCCCAGGTTGACATCATACCTCTTGCAAAAGGCAACGATGATAGGGTCCAAGGTACTTATCATGAAGGCGTAGGTGTAGACAGTTAGATACCCGTCCTTGTAAGTAGTGATGGATTCTTCGGGGCTAGGAACCACAACGTCCTTTCCTACCCAGTTGCACTCCTCTTTCCCCTTCTCTATGAGGCATTCAGTAATCGTACACATATACCTTGACATGGGCTCACATCGGCCCAGTGTCGAGGGTGTGTTCTCCACTTTGAAATCAGCAGCAGTGGCACACTTCGTCGGAACAAAGTCCACAAGAGGATGTTCCGCCACAACAGCGGCGCCGGCGGACTTTGATAAAGAAGATGTCTCTTTGTGAGAGACAATATTGGAGGTCTTAGCCATTTTTAAGAGCGAGGAAGAACCAGGATTAGGATAACTGGGGTTCTAAGAAAGGGTTAGCAATGAAACTTGAAGTTTTACAGACGGGGAGCTTGAAAAATGCAAAGGTGTTTGAATATTAGGGTAGAAGAGACTAAAGGTAAAGTTTGAAAAGGTGGAAAGGAGGCCTATATATGGGTTTCACGGTGACGGTTCAAGGTGACTAGTGATTAACCGGCAACTGACGCACCTTAAATGCCTGGGAAATTTAACCGATGGGACGTTTCACTCACGTCTGTCGCCTACGTTACGGTGATGACATCATGATAAATCTGGGTGAAGGTCGAAGACTCAATCCATTTCTTATCATTACACTCCAAAAAATAAGTGGACTATCTGTATATGGTTAAAATTGGGCCCACCCGATCTTACTAATTAACTCAGACCAGGGGGTGGATCGTGGATCGACCCTAAGGCATATATGATCAAGACACAATGATAAGGTACTGAGTTCAGATTTGAGGTGCATAGCAAGATCGAAACCGATGATGATCGAGGTCAAACGAGACAAACATCGAGCAAGACCAAAATTAGCTTAAATACGAAAAAGCAAGATATCCGTGACTGGTCGAAGATCATGGCAAAAATCTCGGAACAGATCAAATCAAGGGCGGTTGTTTGGCTAATCATGGGATTTACTTCTATAATTAGAATTGTACCATAGATAGGATTTATCTACTATATAAAGTGGATTCTGATCATTTTGTAACTATCACACATTCACTCATATCAAAGCAATACAACACTTTCTATCTAGCTTATATTCGTGTTCATCAGCTTGCTTATTTCTTAACTATTTGGGTACCAACCAGTTCGAGAGCACTCTAGCTCGAGGGCTGAATTACGTTTCAATACTTGTTTGCTTTATCTCGTTGTTAATTTCTATTACTACTCTTCTTATTCGTAAATTGGTATTAGGTGAAATAACGTGTCCTTAAAACCACATTATAAGTTTTATTATTATCCAATTTTTAGGGTAAATAATCTTATCTATTGTTGAAAGGATTTTTGGAAAAAATTATAGTTTTCAAACTTACTCGTGTTTTCAACGATTTCGGTGAAGGATTTGTGTTTTCATTTATATACTTGAAAAGTGAAACTATTTTTTTGAGGAAACTATGAAAAAGCTAAGCATTTTATCCCTGAGTTACTTCTTTTATTACTTGCTTTACGTCATTATGAACTGTTTTTGGCTATTGGTGTTGGACCCGACCTTTGTTCCAGCCTGTCACTACTTTCAACCTAAGGTTAGGTTTGTTACTTATTAAGTATATGGGATCGATTATACTCATACTACACTTATGTACCTTGCATGCAGATGTTGGCTGCTGATGTTGCTGTGATCGACGAGAGATAGAATTAAAGACATGCATGCGTTCCGGTTGTAGCTGCTTCTTATTCATGGTTGCTTTAGATTCATAAAAATCTATTTATGTACATTTCAAACAAATGATGTATTTATTTCATACCAGCTTTGTAAATTTTAATCTTAGAAGCTCATGATTTGTACTACCAGTCCTTGGAGAATGTATAAGATTCAGATATTTTCTTTTACTTAATTATCTTATTAAATTTTATTGGAATTGGATAGTTATTAATAGGCTTACCTAGCGGGTTGAGGTTAGGTGTCATCACGACTAGTTGGATTTTGGGTCGTGACAGTCATGTTTCAAAAGGAAGATGAAATGTAAATCATGCCTAAAATTTGGCAAAATACATATTTTACCCATCCACCTTGCACTCAAATCCTTGTTATACACCTGTTGATCATGGATTTAATGTTATACATCAAATCTTTCAAAAGTGTGTCAATGACATACCACTTTGACCCATGACAGGCGCATGTTTTACACCGAAAGAAGGCGAGTGAATAATAAAAAAAGGTATCTGAAGCCTCATTTTAGCGCCACATATCTAATTTTTTTTCTTCCTTTTTATTCTATCATCATCTTCATTGTCAGGAACATAAAGAAACAAGAAACAAAAATGGTTAAGAAATTACTTGAAAAGAAACCAAAAAAAAAGCCAGAGAAGAAATCGAAGAAAATCCAACAATGGTTATAAGAAACCCATTATCTCGATTTCTTGACTCGCATATCCAAATCATCCTAAATCGGCTTGGCAAAAATTAATTCAAAATCAACCTAACAAAATCACCAATTCTAGGTGAAATGGTAGTTTTTTAGTAACTGTCGGTCTGGTTTTCTCGAGTGTCGGAGGAGTTCTCATATCTGGGATTAAAAGAAGTTAGAGTCGAAATCCATCATCAAAGCTTGTCTAGATAATTGTTTTTGTATTTTTTCAATGCAAATTTATGTCTAATTGTGTCTTTTTCTATCTTCTTTTGATCAATCTTTGGTCAAGCTTTCACTGTCCTCGTCCATGCTCCAGCGGTGGAAATAAATTTTATGGCCATTGATGGATCTAAAAATTACTGGGAAGAAAGGGATGGAGGGTGGGTTGGAGGAAGCTGGCGTGCAAGTGATACCGGAGGAGAGCTAGCGTGGAGGTAGGATTGGGGAAGAAGATAAACCCAAGGGGTGGGGGGGTGTTGAGAAAGACACATAGCTAGATACATAGCTACTTTTTTTTTTAAAGCTTGTAAATTGGGATTTTTATTTTATGCTTGGGACGGGTTGTCCATTTTTAATTAAAGAATTATTTATTTTTATTTTAAATAAGTGCGTGTATACATATCATTGAGTATTAATTAGGCTGGTCAAAAGTGGTATGTCACTGACACACTTTTGAAAAGTTTTGTGTGTAACGTTGAATTTGTGGTCAACAGGTATGTAATAAAAATTTGGGTGCAAGGTGAATTGATAAATTATGAATTTTGCCCCTAAAATTTTAAAATGGAATGAACTCCACTTTGCCTTTAAATTTATGGTTTAAAGCAATATTATCAATAGACATCAAAGAGATGTCAACACTAAAAATAACATCTTTACAAGAGCATATAAGTAGCAGATACTATAAAAGTTCAAGAAATGGAATTCCATTTGCATCATTTTACAAGACCGAACATAAATTAATGACTTGGTACCCATTAATTTTCAGGGAGAATTACAACTAATGTTTAACTATATATGACATAATTAATTAGTTGCTAGGAAATACATAACCAGACCATTTTATCAGAAGAACATGTCACTTGAAAGAGCAGAAAAAAAAAAAAAAAAAAAACTACTACATAATAATACAAAAGTCTGCGAGTAGCACACACACAGTTGAACATGTCCCCTCCCATCCAATGATGTGGCACGTTATTAAAGTTATCCCTATCGCGATAAAAGGTACTACTCCATCCGTTTCAGTTTATGTGAACCTATTTTCTTTTTGTCCATTCCAAAAAGAATGAACTCTTTCTACATTTAGTAACAATTTAGCTTAAACTTACAACTCTACCCTTAATGAGAAATTTTTATAACCACACAAATACTCTGGCCCCATTTGGACTTGTTTAGGACCAAAAATTCTAAAAGTCTTTATTTTTTTCTTAAACTCCGTACTCAATCAAACAGGTTCACATAAATTAGGATGGAGGGAGTAATAAATTAAGTGCCATGTTTGTTGCATGGAAACTTAATTTTTCCAATAGGCTTTTAAGAATTTTAATTAAAAATAAAATGCAGATTTTTTAACGAAAAGAAACTTTAGTGCCAGATCAATTGCAGTCATGCTTTCCTTTTTTCTTAATTATGTGCATACTAGTTAAATGGTTCGCGCTTCATGCGATAGTAAAAGAATTTAGTGAACTTACAAAATGACTCTTTTTATTATAAATTTAGACATGATAAATAAAAATACATGAGTAACACTCTAATATACTTGTTGCCCTATTTTTCTTTGTATTGATAAAATCCCATAGTCCAATCATCTCTCCTGCTATCCAAACTCTAAAAGGAAAAAGATATTTATTCTGACAAAGAGTAGAAACATGTTAATGCAAAAAAGTTTATTTTGACAAATGTAGTTGTGTACGTATATTCCCGTTCTACAGTACTAAATACTTATAACCAAAGAAATAAAGCTAAATGTATTTTTGGTAATCGTCATTATATTCTTTCTTCAAAAATCTGGTTAAAATCATAGCTATTCCCGCCAAATTTCTATTTTTTTTTTTTTAATCAGCATGAGCCATAGTTGATGCTTGACGTCATCATTTTCTTTAAATGAACATTCATTGCGTCTTAAAGCAGAAGAATGGCAAGCATACTGCATACACACACTTAAAAAGTTGCATCGATCTTGCTTCGCTAAACAAAAGGAGGAATATAAGATAGTCATTTTCCATTTGTTTGACTCAAAGGTTATCAAATACTTTCCGAGCAAATCAATCGAAATAAATCAAAGGTAAATCGTAATCGAATATAATAAGACATTGGAATATATGATGTGTTTGTTCGTTTTCGATCTCAGCAGATTGAAAGATAAAGAATGTGATTTTTAGAGAGATAGATAATAGTTCAATGACCC
>MU742242.1:0-22290 GCA_026770625.1 Nicotiana glauca
TGCTTCCTATACCAGGTACACTTTCGAGTCACACTGTGATGTAGCTGTAAAAAGTGAAAGAAATGCTCAAGTAGTCAAATACTTAGTGTATCTGTAACTTAGTAGATAAGCAATAAGTAATTGTATACTCTATTTTTGTAATTCTATGAAGTATGTGGATTGTGGATTTTACATATGATAATGACTGTATTGGACCAGTAATGTTGCTTTCTTAGTTGTAAATTTAGTAATTTAATCCTAATTTCAGTAGCATGGACTTAGAAGTCAAACTTCCAAGTTAACTATACTTTATCGAATAAGTTAAGCATGCCCATTATTGTCAAGTTGTCTAGTTAAATAATCGGAACAAGATGAAGATAGCATGAGTTTTTTTTTAATTTTTAATCTGCCTGTTGAAACTCGTTAGTTCCCTAGTTACAGAGGTTTCAATATTGGCAGCAATAGGTAGATAATAATTGTAGGCAACCCATTTGCTCAAAATTTGAAATATTGTGTTTAGCTTCATCATGTAATGCAATTGGCGATAACCTGTGTATGCTAAATCGAACTCGAATCTGTTTCTGTGAATTGAACATTGAACTAGGCCCAGTATTGGAATAAGATGGCCCAGGTCCCATTTAATAGTACATGCGTTGGACATGGGCCCACGTTGGCAAACGGACTGCCCATATGGCACCTATTTTCTGATTTAACAACCCGTGTTCGAAACCCGACTATAACAACTCGTAAGCATGTAAATGAATTAGGACCTTTTCTTCTTTGATTTTAGAGACGGACGAAAAATAGAAGAATGTAGTCACTTTAGGATGATCCTTTTAAAATAAACGAGATGATCCTCGCCAAATACAACACGCAAGTTGCGGGGCCCTCAATAAATGGATATAATAATTGGATAGACTTCGGGATCGGCTGCCTAGTGAACTTCACTGCTTTTCCCCAAAAATAACAATGCATTAGTCTCTTTAGGCACGCACTTTAAATAACCTTACCTTCTTAAACTCGGGTGCGCATTTATGCGACCCAAATCTAAATCTCAACGAAGTCGAAATTTGTCAACTAATCACGGGTACATTGATTGTGACGTGGTTCGGGGTGCATTTCCATGACGTTGCAATTCTTTTAAATAAAATAATGAATGAGACGAGCCTCGCCAAACAAAACACACAGGTTGCGGGGCCCTCTATACGTGTTTGTAAAGGTACTTAGACTTCGGGATGGGCCGATTAGCAAAATTTCACGGCCTTACCCAAAATAATGATACGCTAGTCGCTTTAGGCGCGTCTTTAATAAGTTATTTCCTTAAATTCGGGTGCACATTTATGTGACCCAAATCCAAATCTTAACGGAGTCGAAATGTGTCGATAACCACGGGTACATTGACTGTGACGTGATTCGAGATACGTTTTCACAACGTTGCAATTCTTTGCTAAAATAATAATAATAATAATAATAACGGTAAAAGAGTTATAACTTGCATATAAGTGCATAATTGTTAAAACCAGATAAATATGCCGGATATGACAGTTGAGCGACCGTGCTAGAACCACGGAACTCGGGAATGCCTAACACCTTCTCCCGGGTTAACAGAATTCCTTATCCAGATTTCTGATTCGTAGACTGTAATATGGAATCAACATTTACCTCGATTCGGGATTCAAACCGGTGACTTGGGACACCATAAATCTCCTAAGTGGCGATTCCAACTTTTAATAATAAATCCCATTTCGATTGTCCTTTAATTAGAAAAACTCCCCCTTATTACACTCTCACGGAGTGCAGTAGCGGAAAAAGGAGGTGTGACACAAAACACCTTCAACAAATAATAAGGGAATTCAATGTTTACTTTTCATTATCTTATCAATTTAAATTAAGCCAAGAAGGGCAATTTCATATTTAAAAATTATCAAGTGACAATATATCATACGCAAATCATGCCGAGGTCGACGACCCACTCCAACAGAAATAAAATGTGCACTTGCCGAGGGTCGACGGCGCACCTATAGATGCATCTATTTAATCTGCCGAGGCATTCGGCCCGTCCCATAAATAAACACATACCCTGCTCGCGAATCATGCGTGTGACGCAGGTACACATATGGATACATGCTCAATCAGTCAATTAAGAACTTATCGGGGAATATTTATCCAAATAAAACAAATTCTCCTTTAACAAATTTTAAGAAATAAAGTTTAATACTTTTAGAAATTCACTTACTAATTCAATGTGATTTAAGCAATTCAAGCTATCAATGGGTTCATAAATAATCCAAGTACAACATGTTTTTGGGTCCTAGCTACCTGGACAATAGCATAATAGCAGCTACGCACAGACTCTCGTCATCTCGTGCATACGTAGCGCCTGCAAATAGGAGCACATAATCAATTATTTCACCTATGGGGACAATTCCCTCTTACAAGGTTAGAAAGGAGACTCACCTCGCTCTGAAGATCCATAACCGGCATTCCACGCCCTTCTGAAGACTCTAATTGATGCACCACGCTCCAAAACTAGTCAACGGTTATGCAAGTCCATTAATATATGCTCAAATATTCATTACAATCTAATTTATAGAAATTCCTAACTCCGATCGAAAAGTTAACCAAAACGCCCTCAGGCCCACGTGCCCGGAATCCAAAAATTTTCGAAGATAAAGATTACCCATGACCTTAGGAACTCAAATATATAATTTCCACTAAATTTCATACTCAATATCGTGGTCAAATTCCAAGAAATGTAAATTTCTAGGTTTTCCACCAAAACCTTAATTTTTCCATAATTTCCTTGCCTAAATCCATGTATAAACTTTGTATTTAACTCAAAGCTAGCATAAATTACTTACCTCATGACAAGTGATGAAAATGGCCCCTCAAAGTTGCTCCCCATCTGCTCCAATGGAAGAAAATGGGGTTGAAATGAATCCAACTCCGAATTTTAAAAGACCTCACTACCTCAGCTATTTCCACACCTGCGGTCCTTTGACCGCTTCTGCGGTTCCGTAGGTGCGGTTGAAATGCCGCATATGTGGTCCTCCCTAGGCCGCCTCTATTCTCTTCTTCGACACACCCTTCCTCAGATGCGGTCCCGCTTCTGCGGAATATTGACCGCATATGCAGTCCTCTCCAGTTGCCCCTCTTCCGCTTCTGCGACCCCTCTACTGCTGGTGCGGTCCCGCATCTGTGAAAATATGACCGCATGTGCTGTCCTTTCTTTTCTAGCCCAAAACCGCTTCTGCAGTTGAAGTGCCGCATCTGCGGTCCAAAAACCGCAGATGCGGTTATGACAGCAACCAACAAACCTCAGCCTTCCAAAATCCCATTTTTGATCCGTTAACCACCTGGAATCCACCCGAGGCCCTGGGACCCCAACCAATCACACGAACCAGTCCCAAAATATATTACGGACTTGCTCGAGGCCTTAAATCACATCAAACAATGCTAAAACCATGAATCGACCTCCAATCCAAGCTTTATGAATGTTAGAATTTCAAACTTCTACTTTCGATGTTTAAACCCATCAAATAATATCCGATTGACCTCACATTTTGCGCACAAGTCATATTCAACATTATGGACCTACTCCAACTTTTGGAATCGGATTCCGACCCCGATATCAAAAAGTCCACTCCCGGTCAATCTCCTCAAAACCTTCAATTTTCTATCTTTAGCCAAATGACTTCAAAATGACCTACGAACCTCCGAGTTCCCTTACGATTATGCCCCCAACTCCAGAATCACCACAAGGATCTATTCGTAGTCCCGTAATCTCAAACGGACATCGATAACACTGAAATGCATTTCAAGCCAAACTTATGAAATTTCTTCTAAAAATGCTAACTTCCTCAATAGGCACCAAAACACTCCAAGGTTATCCAAAACCCGAACCGGGCATGCGCCTAAGTCTGAAATCATCATACGAACCTATTGGAACCTTCAGATCCCGATTCCGAGGTCATTTACTGAAAATTCCAATCCTAGTTCATTCTTTCAACTTTAAGCTTCCGAAACAAGAATTCTCCTTCCAAATCAACTCTGGGCTTCCCAAAATTCAATTCCGACCACACGTATAAGTCACAATACCTGAAATGAAGCTGCTCATGGCCTCAGATTGCTGAACGACGTGATAGGTCTCAAAATTACCGGTCGGGTCATTATACTTAGCTTGAGGGATTAGGAGTTGTGTCTTATTTTCTGTGTGTTAATTGTGGAGTATGACGTATAGTCATGGTGAAAAAGTATTTATACGTCAGTGTCAAGCATTCTTGTGGGTCTAGTGTTGTAATGGTTGTGACTCTGTTGAGGTTTATTCATGCTTAATATGTTAATTATAATATTGTCTCCCTTGCCGGGCTCTTATTGTTATGAAATTGTCTCCCTTGTCGGGATGTTATTGTTTATGATATTGTTTTCCTTGCCGGGATATTGTTGTTGTACTCTTGTTCCCTAGCCGAATTTTTTTTTGTGATTGATGTTGATTTGTAAATGGGATCGGGTGGCACGTCGCCACAGAAATATACGAAATGGGAGCGGGTTGAACGCCTGCAACGAGATATATGAAATGGGAGCGGGTTGCATGCCTGCAACGAGATATATGAAATGTGAGCGGGTTACATGCCTGCAACGAGATATATGAAATAGGAGCAGGTTGCACTCCTGCCAGGAGATATGTGAAATGGGATAGGGTTGCACGCCTGCAATAAGGAAGAAATGAAAGTGAATAATGTGTTTGTTTTCTTATTCTGTTAGTAATTGAATTTTAGATTCTTTACATCCCCTTTGGTATTCTATTGTTATCTGATACTCCCTGCAGTATGTTATCCCCCTCCCATCTTTATTGCAAATATCTGCTTTTATTTTTCGCTGTATATGATTTAACTGCACAGGTTTATTTGGTAATCTGGTCCTAGACTCGTCACTACTTTGCCGAGGTTAGGCTAGGCACTTACCAGCACATAGAGTTGGTTGTACTGATATTACACTCTACACTGTGTGCAGATACTTGTACCGGAGCATTTGGCCCACAGAGAGGTTGCTGCCTTCAGTCTAACAGGCGACCCGAGGTAGTCCTACAGACATCCCTGGGCCTTGGCGTCTCCTTCTATCATTTCTTTTCTATTTTTACTTATTCAGAGATAGATTCATGTATTTCTATTCATACTTTATCTGTTGTAATCTTAGACAGTCTGTGAAATTGTGATACCAAATTCTAGGTAGAATTGTATTTAGACTTCTGCAGTTTGTATTAAGTTAAATTATCAGATTTGTCTCCCACTTGTTTAATGATATTATCATTTTCGTTGTTTTATATATATTGTTTTAAAGTTATAAGGGCTTAAAGACTTGAAAAGGGTAATTAAATTGGAACGGTTAGCTTGCCTATCTTTCACTAGTAGGCGCCATCACGACTTCCGAGGGTGAGAAATTTGGGTTGTGACAGAAACTAACACAGAAAACAACCATTCATGCATCTGGAAACTAAGAGCACCAAATAAGATCAAATCCTTCATATGACTCATCTATCATGAAAGGCTCCACACTGGGGCCTTTGTCCAGCATATTGGGTTACACTTGAACTCAATGTATTATTTCTGCAACTAGGCCATTGAGACTTGTACCCATATATTCTTTGAGTTTCCCAACGCAAAATTCTTTTGGGGAACTTTGACCTCAAAGAGTACCTTTGAATCACAAACACAAAATATCTCCTTCAATAGCTGGGACTGGCCTGCCACATGGGCCACTCTCAAAAGAATGTCTTTCAATAACATCATCACTTGGGACTATCTCTTCCTTTTAACTTTTGGCAGATCTAGACCAACAGGAATAATAATCTCTTCAACAAAAAGAAAGACATGGTCCCTGCAAATGTTGACTTCGCAAAAGGGACTGAGTATATCACTACCTCAGTTGGCAAATCAGCCATAAGGGAAAAAACAATCTGGGCCAGATGGATCTCTCTACTAAGAGACCACTATAAACTTGACACTGATGGGGCTACCGTGTGGAATCCGGGCAAGGGAGGTGTGGGAGGGTTTTTCAGAAACACAAGCGGGAACTCGGTACTGGGGCTTCATGGATAGCATGAAACACACTACTAATACACAAGCAGAACTATTTGCTGTGCTAAGAGGATTGCAGCTTGCTGAAGAAAGAGGGTAACACCACTGGAAATCAACACCGATTCTACTGAGCTAATAAGAATGCTTAACAACAAAAATCATGTGTTTGACTCAGTTATTTTTTAATGCAAGTCAATCATCCTAATGCTAAGAGACATAGTGGCGAAGCATGACTACAGGTTGACGAACAAAGTAGCTCATCTCTTTGCAAAGGAGGGTGCAAAGAACTTTTTTGATAGACTTTATGTAACAATAGTTCCTCCGGAGTTTGCTAATCATGCTTTTTGGGCAGACATTGCATGAACTGTTTTCTCAAGACATATTTTGGATTGTAATATTATTAGTTTTAGAAGTTACTTGTATGGATTACTGACTATCAGTGATTCTAGCAAAGCAATGCCACTCTCTCATTCTAGTATTTTGTATAGAGAGATTTAGGGAATTAACTTATTAAATTTAGTTTTTTTTCAGTGTGAACTATGGAGAGAGTTTAAGATTGTGTTTTATGCATTACAGTGTCTCTTGAAGTCTAGAGTTGATTGTCTAGATTTCATTCAGATGCTAGAAAATGCTCAAGCATTGGTTCCTCCAAAATTATGTTTTCAAAGAGTTGGTGATAATATAACTTCTGAAATCTTCTCTGTATATAAAATTACAATATAGTTATGCAGTGTTGTATATATTGTTACATAAAATAATTGGTAATTAATAAGAAGCTCCTAAATAATATGTTTAAGCGTATTTTGGTAATATGTGTTATAATGTTACTGTTGGACAGTGAGCAGTAATACAATTTCTTTATACTTTTTGGGAAAAATGTGATGACCTGCTATGTCATCTTGCTTGGTAAAGAGTGGGTGACGAAGATGGACGTCGTGGAGATCTTGGGCCAACGCTTGGGGAAGGTGGAAGTCACCTTAGCGTTCTTCAGGGGCACTCTCTTGAATTGATTGAAAGTATCCGAAATGACTTGGAGGGACGTACACCGTCCGAGATAGAACTAAGTCAAACCATAACTGCCTTAGAGTGAAGACTCATGGAGCTTTGAGTACTATCAATGCTATGAAGGCAAAGATTGAGTCACTCGAGGAGCATGGCGATGCTGGCAGACCGAGGCAACCTGCAATATTGTGGTGGTGAGGGAGGCCAAGATCGAGGCTCCCAAACCCCCAGTGTTCAAAGGTGGTCGTGATGTACAAGAAGTGAAAATTTTCCTTTGGTACTTGGAGAACTACTTCAGACACGATAAAGTGAGGGACGACGAGCCCAAAATCAACACTACCGTGTTGTACCTTTCAGAGACTGTCATGCTATGGTAGAAAAGGAACATGGCCGATGTGGCTAAAGTTCTATGTACTATTAGCATGTGGGATCAGTTGAAAGCTGAGTTCAAGTGATAGTTCTTTCCAAACAATGTCTACGCTACCACTGGCCACCTCTTCTTCTCCCTTCCTTGGGCAGTGACCACCTCTATCACCGTTAGCCGATCTTTTCTTCACCCAAAATCACCCCAAGTAACAAACACACACACATTAAATTCATTCCAAAATCTACCATGAAATGGTTGTAGCGGCACACCCTTGGCCCAAATAACGGAACCCATAAAAAGGAAAACACATAATGTACACACTAAATAGGAACTTGTACACTAATAAGGTATAGATGGCTGTGGAAAGAAGGAGTCTTGAATTAAGAGCATGTGCTGGTGTGTTCATGGTGGGATTTGGGGTATTACACTGGTTGGGACGTGGTGGTGACTTATGAAAAGGTTCAAATATACCACTAAACTTAACAAAATGACTCACATATATGCCACTCGTAAAATTGGTGAGAGGGGAGGGCTAGTAAATAATGGAGGGTTTAGATAATGTCACGTGTCAAAATATGGTACTAATTAGACAAGGTAGGATTCTGTTAGTAGATAATGATACGTATGGCCCAAAATAGTAGTAACAACTAAAACATATTCAAGACCAACTATTAATGAGTGGAATATGTGAGCCATTTTCTTACGGACACTGCATATTTGAGCCTTCTTTTATTAAAAGAAAGATAAGCTTCAGTAGCGACCTTAGTTGCCACAAAAAATAGCCTTCACTGGCCACTCAACTTTCCACGAAACAATGAAAATCTATCTATCGCAACTACAATAGCGCTAATGAACTTTTTCATGGCGATAGAGTCACTACTTAAAGTATGTTCTTTGGCAGCCCTTCCTACAAGAGTTTCGTGGATGGATATTTGTGTCGACAATAACAAAAGAGAGTTTTAAGACTTTCGTTCCACTGTGAAAGGTCAACTAATCTATCAATTACTCACTAAAGCCAACGACCCTTCGGTCGCTGCAATATTTTGCGGCGACTTTCGTAACTTTAACTGTCATTACAAAAGTTTGAAGTCCTGTGGTGGCATGTCATAAACTTATGAGCTTTACACATTCTTTGTCTATTATGTGCTAAACATATGAAATAGAGGTATGAGAAGCTCTAGAATTATATCACCTTTGGAGTCTCTACAATTCCAAGATCATTTAATCATGTAAAGAATGAAATCCTAGTATGTTAAAGCCACTCCCAAAAGTTGGTATATACAAGGAAAAGGTAATTTGTATATGGTGAAAGTATAAGGTAAATCATGAAAAGTGAGACAACTAGTTGTGATTATATATTATGAGAATAATTATCGATATTGTGCTGATATGACACATAAAAGGGGGTGACATAGTGTATGCTATTAGCTGATGACAAAGTCCTGATTGATGAGACGTGAGATGGAGTTAACGCTAGGTTGGAGGTTTGGAGACAGACGCTGGAAACTAAGGGTTTCAAGTTGAGCAAGTCAAAAACTGAGTACCTGGAGTGCAAATTAAATGATAGGATGCATGAAGAAGGAGTAGAAGTGAAGATTGGTACTCAAATCTTCCCCAAAAGAGATAGTTTCAAGTATCTTGGGCCTATTATTCAAGGAAACGAGGATATTGGCGAGGATTTACTCATTGTATTAGGTTTTGCGTGATAATAATTTGCCACTTGGACTTAAGGGCAAGTTTTACAGAGTGATGGTTAGATCGACTATGTTGTGTGGGGCCGAGTGATGGCCTGTCAAGAAGTCACATGTCCAGAAGTTGAAATTAGCTGAAATGAGGATGTTGAGATGGAAGTGTAGACGTACCAGGAATGACAAGATTAGGAATAAAGTTATTAGGGACAAGGTAGGAGTACCATCTACGGAGGAAAAATTGCAAGAATCGAGGCTGAGATGGTTCGGGCGTGTGAAGAGGAGAGACATAGATGCACAAGTCAAGAAGTCTGAGAGGTTGTCCATGGAGGTTCCGAGGAAGGGAAGGGATAGGCCTAAGAAGTATTGGGGAGTGATAATTAGGCAAGACATGTCATTGTTCCAGCTTACCGAGGATATGACCCACGATAGAATGGTGTAGAGGTCGAGGATTAGGGTTGTAGGTTGATAGATAGTAGTGTGTTCTTCCTAGGCTTAACAGTGGAACTAGGACTATTTTTTATTGTCTTATTCATGGTTCTTTACTATTATTTATTATGTCAGAAGCTAGGTTACCATAATACATTGTTGTTACTAATGCTTGCTACTTGTTGCTTTATTTGTACAGTTCCTTAAGTCGAGGGTCTATCAGAAACAACCTCTCTATGTCTATAAAGTAGGGGTTGTTAGATCTATTTTATTTTAGTGATGCAAATAACACATCTTTTATGTGCAAAAATACACCTGAAGCAATGGAAAGGAAGTGAATCAATCAAGGATTTGGAAGAAGATTAATAGAGACGCTGCTAAAGCACATTTGAGACGAAAAAGGAAGGCGCAACGGAAATTCAAAGGGAAAATCAATCAAAGATTTGGTATAAGATTAAGGGAGGATATTATAGGAAGGACTTTAATCAAAGGAATTCAAGATCGCAAAACTTTGCAATGAAGAATCCTCCATCAAAGGACGATAATTAAAATCCGGAATCAAGGGATGTGATTTGATTCTTCAAATAATAGGAATATTTTCTCAGCAAAGGGAAAATCAAATCAAGACCACAAGTCAAGGCAAATAAACTAAAGTAATATCTTATTCTTGAAAAGAATCACTCTACGATTTTTTTCAGGATCAACTCCCTTGGGTTTGCAATCTCTTAAGATTCACAAGACAAGAAGACCACACGGATTGTGTATGTGTGTATACACGTGCACTAGCCTTGAAGTCATATACTTTGATCATACCAACTTCATACTCTTTGTTATACTATAATTAAGTATTGTAATCTTAGCAAAGTTTATTATGTAATCAGTAGAGAGAAGAAAGAGAGAAAAATATTGGTGAGGCATTGTATCACGAGCGTACTTAGATTCTGAAGTCAGTTGGTGTTCAAGATAACATCAACACAAATGTATGAAAGTTTCAAGGAGTTTGAAGAGGGAACACTCTTGCAACCCAAGGGGATTGGAGTAGGATTCACTTTGAATCTGAACCAGTAGAAAAATCTGGAGTTCTTTAATTCCTACATTTTACTTCTACTTTCATTTATATTTTATCTTTATTTTAGTTGACTAATTGGTAAACTAGTCAGTTACTTAGGATACAAAGAGAAAAATCAACAATTCATCTCCCCCCCACCCCTCTTGTACTTTCAGGGGGTAAGGTCTGCGTACGCACTACCCTCTCGAGACCTCATTTATGGGAATATCACTACTAGAAATTCGAATTTTAAAAGCGACCAAGGTTGGTCGCTTATTGGCCAAAAAACGACTAAACAGGCCTGGTCGATATTAAGCTGGTCCCTTTCCCTTAGGGATAATTAGCGACCAACTTTGGTCTCTCAAGTAAAAGGACCAAATTTTCTGAGTAAAGAAAATAGCAACCAACTTTGGTCGCTATAATATTTTAATATTATAATTTTTGCGACTAAAGTTGGTCTCTACCTGTATATTACATTTTATTTTTATTTATTATTAATCATAAAAAAGCGACCAACTTTGGTCTGTAAAGAAAATATTATATTTTAAAATCTGGAAAATAGAGACCAAAGTTGGTCGCTTTACTATAATTTTTTTTAAATTTTTTTAAAAATAAGTGACCAAAGTTGGTCGCTATTCAAAGAATTAATTTTTTTTTTAATTATAAGTGACCAACTTTGGTCGCTATATTTCCAGAAGTTATTATTTTCTTAATGAAATAACGACCAAAGTTGGTCGCTTTTTGAGAAATCTGGGTTAAATAGCGACCAACGTTGGTCGCTATTTCCCAGAAAATTATTTTTTTTCAGGAAAAAGCGACCAAATGGCGACCAAAGTTGGTTGCTTTTCTTGGTATATTTTTGGCAGAAATTGCCTATTTTGGCAGCTACACCACCTGCCAGCTTACCAAAATTCCTAAACAGGCATTTTCTGCCAACATATCACGACCCAAATCCCAAACCTGGCCGTGATGGCACCTTTCGTGAAGACAAGGCCAGCCAGTCAACCCAATTCATCCTTTCAAAATAATTATTTAACGTAATTATAGTACAACATGGTTTAATAATACCAAATAGTGGAAATATAGAAAAAAAATGCGAAAATCCAACCCAGCTCTACCCGACCGGGGTGTCACAAGTCACGAGCATCTAGAAAGATCTGTAGTACCACTACAAAGCCTATAATACATAGAATAAAATCTGAAATCAAAAGGAAGAAATCTGGTGCCGCGAACGCTGGCGGTCACCTTGCTCAGCTACGATAGCAAATCCTCAACCTACTCAAACCCGCAACCGGGTAAACCAATACCTGCATCTACACG
Source organism: Nicotiana glauca (assembly GCA_026770625.1). Classification (NCBI taxonomy): domain Eukaryota; kingdom Viridiplantae; phylum Streptophyta; class Magnoliopsida; order Solanales; family Solanaceae; genus Nicotiana; species Nicotiana glauca. The sequence goes on from MU742242.1 coordinate 11,911, forward strand.
TGAGGTGCAGGGAGTAAAGTGAGTACTCCAACTCAGTGAGTAATAAAAGTAAATAACAACTTAGCAGTGAGAAATCACGTAAGGCAAACCATCATGCTATATAAAACAGTATAACCCTTGAGAAAATAGTGAAACCGTGAAATCTTTAGAAATATCTGGGCTCAGTTTAAAACTTCTTTTGAAAATATCTTTTTCCAACAGTTAAGCAAATGAATGCAAAACAAGTAGTGCAAGCCAGCACAAAAGTCAGCCTCTCGGGCACAGCAATCCATTAACAATTATCACCAGTGCAAGTAGTAGCATGAAAGCCAATGAAATGAGAGTGCTGAATGTCATGACAAATAATACAAACAGAAACAAATGCATGAGTGTAAAGCAATGCATATGATGGTACATTCCAGTACCCACTGCGGTGCGCAGCCCGAGCCACCCATGAGCATTTAACGTCGACGGCGCTTACTGGGGGTGTGTACAGACTCCGGAGGGGCTCCTACAGCCCAAGCGCAATAACAAGCCATCTCGTGGCATCAAATCTTGGCTCTCAGCCTCACATCAATATCTGTATAATCATCCAGGCACTCGGCCTCAATATCAATGTAACACCGCTGTGGCACGCAGCCCGAGCCACCCATAATATTTCAAGTCACATCACACAGTGTCATTGTTACCAGTGTTCCAAGTCATTGTTGCGGCATGCAGCCCGAGCCACCCAAAATCAGTCCAAAAAACATCATAAGCCCCTTATAAAACAGTAGTTCTCAGCCCGAAATAACATTTAAAATATCATTTGAGTTTTCAAAACTCTTAGAAATATGGCTGAGATTGCACATCAGTATTTAAAACCTTGGACTGAAACCAAATGATATGCAAGTCATGCTAAAGCAATAATATCAATCCTAGAAGGATTTACATAGTTGGCACGAAGCCCAAACATGTCAATTAGCCCAAATTATGATGATAATAAGTAGTTTCAATCAATACGCGGTAAAAATCAACAACCGGGATGGACCAAGTCACAATCCCAACGGTGCTCTACCCCACGCTCATATCCGGCGTGCAAGTCACCTTAATACAGCACTATGATGTGCAAATCCGGGGTTTCAAACCCTCAGGATATCATTTACAAGTATTACTCACCTCGAACTGGTGAAATTCCTCGCTCGCGACGCCTTTTCCCCTCAAATTGGCCTCCACGCGCGTCGAATCTAACCAAAATCAGAGCGAATACATTACAATAGGCTAAGGGGATATAACCCAATCGAAAACAATCGAAATGTAGCAAAAATCCTGAAACTAACAAAACCCGAGTCCCGGGCCCGCTCCTCAAAAAATTACAAAACTCACATTACCGAATTCCTCGTTTTGCCACAAGTCCATACATACCAAGAACTCCCAACTCCGAGCTCAAATGACCTATCAAATTCCAATTTGAAATCTCAAAATTCAAGCCCTAATTCATCAACCTTAGGCTTAATTTCCATGAATTTCTAGACCAATTTCATAACATAATCATGTTTAGACCAAGATTCTTACCTCGAGTCGATCCCTCTTGAATCCCTCTGAAATTCCCGTCCAAAAGCTCCCAAGGACGTTCAAAAATGGAGGAAAAATGCATAACTCTCGCAGATGAAATATAATATAAAACCCTCCTGCCAACAGCGATTTTCGCTTCTGCGGTCATATTACCGCACCTGCGGCTCCTGCTTTTGCGACCAAACGACCGCTTTTGCAGTCTAACTTAACTTACCAGGGACCGCTTCTGTGGTCCAAAACCGCTCATGCGGTCACCGCTTTGAGAATTTCCTTCCGCACCTGCGGTCCACGCCAAGGCCTCCCAGACCGCACCTGCGACCCAAACGCCGCATCTGCGAAACTGCCTATGCGGCCCCTTTTCCACAGATGCGGAAACAACAGAACCTGCAACCCAAAAATCATGCAAAAACTCCAAACTCTCCGTTTAACCACCCGATCTCACCCCGGGGCCCCCGGGACCTCAACCAAAAGCACAGACATGATCCATTACCTTATTCAAACTTGCTCGAATCATCAAATCACTATTGTTAACCTCAAAATCCTCAAATATCATCAAATCAAGGCCTAAGTTCTTCAAGAACTTCCGAAATGCACTTTCGATTAAAAACCCAACCAAACGATGTCCAAATGACCTGAAAATATACACACACATCCAAAATCTCTTAACGAAACTACAGCAACTCTCGGAATTCCATTGCGACCCTCAGATCAAATTCTCACCCATCGACCAAAATTCGCCGAAATACTAACTTAGCCAATTCAAGCCAAATTCTACACCGGGCCTCCAAAATCAATTCCGACTGCACGTCGAAGTCACAAACCACTTCCCAGAGCTAACCAAATTAGCGAAAATCCCATCCGAGCCCTCTAACTCATAAGTCAACATCCGGTTGACTTTTGCAAGACAAGCCTTCCTTAAGGAGACTAAGTGTCTCATTTCTTATCAAAACCATTCCAAATCAACTCTCACACACCACATACAGATAATGAAATATGAAGGAGGATAAAACGAGGAAAATAGAGCAGTAACGCATGAGACGATGGGTTGGGTCGTCATATCCTCCCCAACTTAAACTAATGCTCGTCCTCGAGCGTACCCAGAGTTGTCCTAGAAGCCAACCAATAGCTGAATGGCCTTACCAAACATATACCCGGGGTGATCCCACGTCACCCTAACTCGCATAGGCCCGATAACACAACATAGCTGAAATTACCCAATTCAGTCTAGCCCATAAACCGTAGAACCACATTGCACTTCCGAAACCATACCAGAATAAACCCGAACCAGCGGTAATAACCCACGCCTGCAACCTCGAGTGAAATCATACAACAAACCACACAATCCAACACTCGAAACGATAGGTCTCTATTCACAGCGGTTGTCCATAATACTCAATTACCGATAGGAACCTCTTATTAGCTAAAGTCTTATTCCAACACTTTCATATACTGCCAACGAAAATTAAAACATGCAATAAACCGTAACCATTTCTCAGATCAACCATTCATGAGGCCACTTCCCCCTGACTAACATCATAATAGATTTCCGGGTCAAACCTCGATATTATCCTTCCAACAAGCTGAAATAGACTCTGTTCGTATTCATTAATGACTCAAAAGATCTCCTCAAATCCAACATACCGCTCTGGTGATATGACATCTTGGCACAGGCTTAAGCCACAACTTGCATCATATACGCGCCAATAAGAGACGGTCCAAACATACTCAAATCCTGAAAATGACTCAGATGAAAGAGTTGTACCTTAAGCTCATCAGTACCACCACAACACAAGGCTGAGATCCCGTCTCACATCATAGAAATAGAACACCTAAAGCTACCCCGACAGGTCGTAAACCCACGTAGCCTCGCTACAATGCGCGATCCTATCCAAACATTGTTACACATGAAGTACCTCAAGCCACCATGCTCAAAATAGACAGCCACGCATAGATTGATGTCTGAAACCAAGCAATCCATCACACCCACGGTGAAGCAAGTAATATACACCCTTCAATCCTGATAGGATACAACCGATGCGCTATTCGCCGAGCAACTCCCAATACGGACTTTCCTAAAAAACCAGGAAGCAAGGCATACAAGTAACATATGGAAATCTATTCTCAACATCACACTGTTGTAGCGTGCAACCCGATCCAAATAACATACCCGTGGCAGCGTGCCACCCGATCCACACATATCCATGGCGGCGTGCCACCCGATCCATACATATATCTCACAGAAGGAGATGCACATCGAGCCAAATTTGCTCATTACAACAAGATACCGAGTACTGGTCGTAAGCATACTGAGTGCATACAATATCTACATATAGCGTTATTAGCTACAAAACTCAAGTACAACTGAGGTTTCCCCCACAACTTCCACTATGAATCCTAATAGCACCGCACCAGATGTGCCCATAGCCCGAAAATCATAACGTCTCGCAACACAGAAAACAACTCATAGATCTTTCCAAATCGCTGATAAGCTCAACAACGGTCGAGTCAACCTATCCCTCGACAACATAATTCGGAGCCAACCGAGTCAACTCAAGCTGGAACACGCATCCGAAAGTCCCTTAACGCCGGAACTGGCTCAATAGTAGCAACCTCCGCACTGACATCTATCATAAAGGTTCAATAGGAAAAGCAATCCCTCCCAGCCGTCCGCTGGGTCTTTGAAATATAAACCACTCCACAAGGACATAACCCGATGCACCTCACCACTCAAACCGTGGCATTTCCGGCATAGCCCATAATGCAATAGTCCAGAATTAATCTAACACTGAGACAACCAGACTACATCCCCAATATCATACCCAGAATCCAATATCCAAGCAAAGAAAGATCCACTGGGGCTTCCAAATACCAATAGCCACTAACGGTGCCGACACACACGATCCATCATCACAATAGCCGAATATGAGGACTTCCGCCTCCAATTCCACATAGCACACGAATCATCATACCTGATCCTAATTTTGTCGTCCGAAAACATAACACAACTCAATATCCAACAATTCCACGACACATACTTAAAGTATCCCTGTGCCATCAAGCAACCCGAATATCACCAGTCGAACTAACAAGAAAGTGCCGCAATACTACCGAAGTATCATCAGTCTAATCACATTACCCTTCTCAACCGAGACATATACTCTCGTCAAATCACTTCCAATTAGCAGTACCATTTCCTTGATTATCTGAGGCTACCCGCTGCCTAAGTGCTTTCTCACATTCATAGAAAATGCACCTCTTCAACCATGGTAGCAATCAACAAGAACTTTCCCCATTTCATTTGCACAAACTAAACTGCCATGACTGAGTCCTTCTAACCAAATCACGCTAAGCAAGTCGTCAAAGCCCAAATTGCAAAATTACATGTGCTAACCCATTACTCGAACACATACCAAGAATTAAGCATACCCTTACCATGCCGATCCGGCCCGTTATCAAGCTACTCCATTTATCTAAATTTCTTCTGATTCGTTTTAACCTTGATATTCCCTCTTGCTATAGCACCACAGTTCCTCAACACAGGCTCACTACACGAGACCCAAGCACAAGACCACACTGTCTAAGACCCACACAAGCCGCTGAATACTCTCTCAATTATTTCCAGAAATACCACATTCCCGCATGCTCTGCTTGAAGAACTTACTGCGAATCTAGCACTGTTTCCTTTACTTTCCTGATGCGGATACATGAATTACCATAATCAACATAGAATACCACAAAATCTTGACATCTTCTAATAAAACTCAGTTCCTAACCCCATATGCAACTTTAGAACTCTCAATTGACGTACTCAGACTCTTAAACCCATTAGAACCATTCTCGCAAGTCATTCACTCTTATTCAACTGCAATTTACCTGATCAAATAGACGTAACCACCCGTGCCTCATTAGCACTCTGACCCCGCAGGACATGATCTCATTCTGATACAACCAAATAGCTTCCTTCTCTTTACACTAAGCATTCTTTATCAACAACAGCTCAAGACATCCTATTATTTCCCACACATCCACAAAGTACCATATAACCTTTGTCAAAATTTTTGCTTCACTCGTGCCATCCTCGGCTCAATTTCTGCAACTAGAACTGATCCGCCAACATATCTCGAAACGGAACCAACATAGCACATGGTCGAGCAATCAGCTAATCAACAGCAACCTCCCCAACTTGGCTCGAAGCCATAGACCAAAATATTTTAATAGCTCATAACACTTTTACTCCATCGATGCCACAATAACATAGTGAGAATAAGCTCCAATCGTTTATAAGTTGTGAAACACAGATCTTCTAACATGCACACAAGGTTCATACCACGCTAGAACACTCCGCAGGAGATATCCCACCTGCTTCGCCTCAATATAACATTTCCATATACCTTCCACCGTCATACACCTTACACAGTCGACTAGTCTTTCTGAGTCTGAACTCGAACCGCAACATGCTATTTACTTCACTCCTAACTAGGAGACTTGAAAAGATTCTTCACGCACCCATAACTCGGGGAAACACATCCAACCTCAATGGAAATCAAACACTTAATGGTTCACCTATCATCCAGTAGGCCTTCTTTGACACCTCCAAGTCACATAGAAACACCTCGCAGTACCAACATACTCACCACATAGCTATCCAACCGTCATTCCCACTAATAGTGGCAACACTGAACATATAAGTTCATAACACTAGCTCGCAAAATCAACACCTTGGTGCTCAAGCCATAAGCAAAGATCCGACCTCAAGTCCTCCCGACTAGCCCAACATCAACTCATAGAAATCACATCTTGCCCATCGATCGGGGAGTCACAAGCTATCAAGGCACATCTGATACTGAGCGCTCACGTGCGCATACAATCGCGTGGAAAGAATTTCAAGAGTTATATCTCAAGCTGAATCAAGTACGCAAGATAAGAATTCCAAGAAAGTGAAGTTTTCCTAAAGGTTCTGCAGCCTCTCGAGGATATATACAGACGTCTCCGTACCGATCCGCGAGACTCAACTAAACTTGCTCATGACTCGTGAGACCTAGTAACCTAGGCTTTGATACCAACTTGTCACGACCCAAATCCCAAACCTAGTCGTGATGGCGCCTCTTGTGAAGACAAGGCCAGCCAGTCAACCCAATTCATCCTTTCAAAATAATTATTTAACGTAATTATAGTACAATATGGTTTAATAATACCAAATAGCGAAAATATAGAAAAAAAATGCGAAAATCCAATCCAACTCTATCCGACCGGGGTGTCACAAGTCACGAGCATCTAGAAAGATCTGTAGTACCACTACAAAAGCAATCTGAAATCGAAAGGAAGAAATCTGGTGCCGTGAACGCTGGCGGTCACTTTGCTCAGCTACGATAGCAAATCCTCAACCTGCTCAAACCCGCTACCGGGTAAACCAATACCTACATCTGCACGCGAGGTCCAGGGAGTAAAGTGAGGACTCCAACTCAGTGAGTAATAAAAGTAAATAACAACTGAGCAGTGAGAAATCACGTAAGGCAAACCATCATGTTATATAAAACAGTATAACCCTTGAGAAAACATTGAAACCGTGAAATCTTTAGAAATATCTGGGCTCTGTTTAAAACTTCTTTTGAAAATATCTTTTTCCAACAGTTAAGCAAATGAATGCAAAACAAGTAGTGCAAGCCAACACAAAAGTCAGCCCCTCGGGCACAGCACTCCATTAACAATTATCACCAGTGCAAGTAGTAGCATGAAAGCAAATGAAATGAGAGTGCTGAATGTCATGACAAATAATACAAACAGAAACAAATGCATGAGTGCAATGCAATGCATATGATGGTACATTCCAGTACCCACTGCGGCGCGTAGCCCGAGCCACCCATGATCATTTAACATCGACGGCGCTCACTGGGGGTATGTACAGACTCCGGAGGGGCTCCTACAACCCAAGCGCAATAACAAGCCATCTCGTGGCATCAAATCTAGGCTCTCAGCCTCACATCAATATCTGTATAATCATCCAGGCACTCGGCCTCAATATCAATGTAACACCGTTGCGGCACGCAGCCCGAGCCACCTATAATATTTCAAGTCACATCACACAGTGTCATTGTTACCACTGTTCCAAGTCATTGTTGCGGCGTGCAGCCCGAGCCACCCAAAATCAGTCCAAAAAACATCATAAGCCCCTTATAAAACAGTAGTTCTCAGCCCGAAATAACATTTAAAATATCATTTGAGTTTTCAAAATTTAGAAATATGGCTGAGTTTGCACAACAGTATTTAAAACCTTGGACTGAAACCAAATGATATGCAAGTCATGAAAAGCAATAATATCAATTCCTGAAGGATTTACATAGTTGGCACGAAGCCCAAACATGGCAATTAGCCCAAATTATGATGATAATAAGTAGTTTCAATCAATACGCGGTAAAAATCAACAACCGGGATGGACCAAGTCACAATCCCCATGGTGCTCTACCCCACGCTCATATTCGGCATGCAAGTCACCTCAATACAGCACTATGATGTGCAAATCCGGGGTTTCAAACCCTCAGGATATCATTTACAAGTATTACTCACCTCGAACCGGTGAAATTCCTCGCTCGCGACGCCTTTGCCCCTCAAATTGGCCTCCACGCGCGTCGAATCTAACCAAAATCAGAGCGAATACATTACAATAGGCTAAGGGGATATAACCCAATCGAAAACAATCGAAATGTAGCAAAAATCCCGAAACTAACAAAACCCGAGTCCCGGGCCCGCTCCTCAAAAAATTACAAAACTCACATTACCGGATTCCTCGTTTCGCCACGAGTCCATACATACCAAGAACTCCCAAATCGGAGCTCAAATGACCTATCAAATCCCAATTTGAAATCTCAAAAACTCAAGCCCTAATTCATCAACCTTAGGCTTAATTTCCATGAATTTCTAGACCAATTTCATGACATAATCATGTTTTAAGACCAAGATTCTTACCTCGAGTCGATCCTTCTTGAATCCCTCTGAAATTCCCGTCCAAAAGCTCCCAAGGACGTTCAAAAATGGAGGAAAAATGCATAACCCTCGCGGATGAAATATAATATAAAACCCTCCTGCCAACAGCGATTTTCGCTTCTGCGGTCAGATTACCGCACCTGTGGCTCCCACTTTTGCGACCAAACGACCGCTTTTGCGGTCTAACTTAACTCACCAGGGACCGCTTCTGCGGTCCAAAACCGTTCATGCGGTAACCGCTTATACGGATTTCCTTCCGCACCTGCGATCCATGCCAAGGCCTCCCAAACCGCACCTGCGACCCAAACGCTGCATCTGCGGAACCGCCTATGCGGCCCCTTTTCCGCAGATGCGGAAACAACAGAAACTGCAACCCGAAAATCATGCAACAACTTCAAACTCTCCGTTTAACCACCCGATCTCACCCCGAGGCCCCCCGGGACCTCAACCAAAAGCACAGACATGATCCATTATCTTATTCAAACTTGCTCGAATCATCAAATCACTATCGTTAACATCAAAATCCTCAAAATTCATCAAATCAAGGCCTAATTTCTTCAAGAACTTCCGAAATGCACTTTCAATCAAAAACCCGACCAAACGATGTCCGAATGACCTAAAAATTTGCACACACATCCAAAATCATTTAACGAAACTACAGCAAATCTCGGAATTTCATTCCGACCCTCGGATCAAATTCTCACCCATCGACCGAAATTCACCGAAATACTAACTTCGCCAATTCAAGCCAAATTCTACACCGGGCCTCCAAAATCAATTCTGACTGCACGTCTAAGTCACAAACCACTTCCCGGAGCTAACCAAATTACCGGAAAGCCCATCCGAGCCCTCTAACTCATAAGTCAACATCCGGTTGACTTTTCCAAGACAAGCCTTCCTTAAGGAGACTAAGTGTCTCATTTCTTATCAAAACCATTCCAAATCAACTCTCATACACCACATACCGATAACGAAATATGGTGGAGCATAAAATGAGGGAAACAGAGCAGTAACGCATGAGACGACGGGTTGGGTCGTCACACAACAACAACAACAATAATAAAAAGCAACAACAACAACGATAAACAACAACAATAAACAACAACAACATTATAACCAACAAAGTATAAAGTTCAATAAACTTTATACTTTAAGCTAACCAAACTAAGTTAACTGTTATTACAAAACCATTCAAAAACCGATTGTATTTGTTTAGTGTAAAGTGTATAAAAGTTAAGAATTGTTCTGTACATCATTATCATCACCGTCTGATGAACTTTCATCACCAAGACGGTATCTAGAAAAATGTATTTGTCGAGGATGGGAAGAACGATCAAGGGGAGGATGGGAGGAACGAGCACGGGGAAGGCGAGCCTCTAGCGATGACTCACAAGACCGGGGAATCGAAAAACTGCCAGAAGCTAAGAGAGATGTGATCTGCTCTTGCATGCTAATGTACTGAGCATATCTAAGCTTTTCTCTTTCCTTGGTGGCTTCTAGCTCGGATGTGAGCTTTGCCACAGTCTCCCGCATAGAGGAGAGGCCCTCCCCATCAAGTTGCTCGGCTTGCGAGGAAGTCCCTATTCCTTGCATTCCACACTTATAGAGATGGAATTTCTTATTAGGAAGCCCATATACCTTCCCCTATTTTGGACCGCCAGCATCCTGCGTCCACATTCTCTCAGCATCCTCGTCCGATAGTTGGATTGGCTCGCCCGACTCATTAGGTGGCTGACTGCATATGAATTGCTGCACTTCAACTGTGAAGCGACCCTATAAGAAAAATTATATTGAATTAGTATTTCAAAATTTATATAAAAGTAAATCAAAATTCTTAATGAAAAGTAAAAACTTACATGTACAGTC